>JACXGJ010012901.1:0-17159 GCA_016801105.1 Esox niger
ACTTTTAGTTTAGATTTGAGCTCAGAGATGTTGGAAGCGACATAGTTTTTTGACCGTGTGAACTTGTAACTCTAAGTTTTCTAGTAAACATTTTTTATGGAAGATTTACTTGTCTCACTCGCGTGTCAATTAATAGTTTCTAAGACTGAACTCAAAATTGTGGTACAGAAGACTCAGAACAGACGGAGTGCCACTACAATGTCGTTACTTAGATATTGGCGAAAACGAAACACATCTCGCTTTGTGTGACGTGCGCGCGAATCCTCATAATCGAATGTGCTCGGTGAAGTGACCTATGCACTCGCTTCGACAAAAATCTGACGTCACGCTCTGAAATGTCCTTGCATTTCTAAAAAGATTGGATGTCTCTATTTAATAATGGCTAACATCGCCAGTCGCTGCGTGAAGTTCTGGCTTATCCAAGTGTTGCAGTGTTAGTGGCTCAGCTAACTGGTTCTGGGCCGTTCAGACCTGTACTGGGCTGCTGCTGCATCTCTGTGAAATTCGAAATGAGGAAAGTATATAATTTTGGACATTTCCTGGGTCGGCTGATATTTGTTCACCCTGACATGGTGTTCTGTTGAGTTTACTGAAAACCTAGATTTATGCCTTGGAATGAATTCTGCTCCTTATGTAAGAGTCTGTGTGTGTGTGTGTGTGTGTGTGTGTGTGTGTGTGTGTGTGTGTGTGTGTGTGTGGTTATAAAATATCCCTCCTCAAGGCCTAGTAAATATTGGATCATGCTGTTTTTGTGAAATATGTGAGGAATGCTACAGGCTGTTCTTATCTCCTTACATCTGTTGTATAATATGCACACACATGTGGAGTGAGTTAGACATGACACCCTATTTACTAGATAGTGCAGTTCTTACCAGGCCCAATACAAGCAATTGTTCCCAGGTGAAATAAATCAACAATTTGGTATTACTCTTAATTATTACTTTTATTATGGGTCCATAGCACCTCCTCTGACTCCACACACCTCTGCAACCCCCCCCGGCTTATCGGTTTGGATCAGGTCTGGTCTTGTGTCAGCCGAGCCCAAAACCAGCAGTGTGGCTTCAGGGTTCATACATCCAGTACCCCTTGCTCTAATGTCTGGTAGGGAGGGCCCAGCTCCATGAAACAGTCAATGCATTACATTAGAGTATGAAAGCCAGTATTCCCCCTGTGTTCGTCTGTAGAAAACCTCCCACTTCTCACACACACACACACACACACACACACACACACACACACACAGGAAACTGAACCATTCTCTCCAGAGAATAACATCTAGGAATATGCAAGCTGTGTTTGGCGACAGAGATTTACACAAGCATGGTTGGGCAGGCAGCACTATGACCCAAGGCCCAAACCACACATTTGCTCTTTCCTCCCCAGGTGCTGAAGGAGAGTGGTCCCCCTCACATGAAGAGTTTTGTGACGCGTGTGTCGGTGGGAGAGTTCTCCGCGGAGGGGGAGGGCAACAGTAAGAAGCTCTCTAAGAAGAGGGCCGCTCTCTCCATCCTGCAGGACCTGAAGAAACTCCCCTTCATCCCCGCGGTGGAGAAACCCAAACTACACTACAAGAAACGGCCCAAGACCATCCTGAAGGTACCAGGCTGTGGTTATGGAACCATGCAGACCAGCAACATTGACTCAAAATAAAGTGTTAGAAAGTACATTTAAAACGTCACAGTCCCACAGTCATCTAAATGTGAATCTTTAGTTCACGTATCTAAAATGGGAAGTTTGGCTTGACCGCTCAGTCAAAAAGGTCTGTTGATCTAAAACAACACCGTGTTTATCCGCACTTTCTCCCACAGACTGGTCCAGACTATGGCCAGGGAATGAACCCCATCAGTAGACTGGCTCAGATCCAACAGGCCAAGAAGGAGAAAGAACCAGAGTACATGTTGCTGTCGGAGAGAGGGATGCCCCGCCACAGAGAGTTCATCATGCAGGTATGAAAGGCTGGTCCAGGGATGGATGGAGACGAGGAGATGCAGAAGGACCAAGGGACAATGCTTCTTCAGTCTTTTATTTTGCCTTTGGGTTCACAGATAATTCCTCGTCATAGCTCAAGTTGGAGTTTCGCTCTGTTGGTAGAACATGGAGCTTCAGGTCTGGGAAATTAAACCTGACAGTGTGTGAAGTCACTATGACACTACTCGCTCTGGATCAGAGCGTCTGCTAAACTGCTAACGCCAAATTAATGCAACTGTAGAAAATAGAAAATGGAAAGAAAAAGTATCAAAACAAAATAAATGTATCACATGTCTTTTATAATTATAAACTCTTTGAGCGTCGGACATTTTGGATTGAAGTCCTGGATTATATGTCATTTAACATTTTAGGGAGTTTCGGTCACCTCTTTAATCAGCAACTCTTGATCAGCATTGCCATATTCTCATCTTCTCAAAACACATTTTCTTACTGTTTTATGTAACGTTTCTTCTGTTCCCTTCTCTTCCTCTCTAGCTCTGTTCATTCTCCTTGGTCAATGTAGAACAGAGTGTGAGAGCTGTTTAGTGTCAGTCAGATTTACAGCACCTTGTTTAAATCATAAATACAGTCTGTTTATGGACTTGTAGTCTTCTGTCAAACACACATGCAGAAACCTGGTTTATCTCGTTTCATTGGCCCCATCCACTTCATGGTGTTTAAGTACTTTCACTACTCAGTTCAGTCAATATGAACAGTCCTTAGTCCAACTCAGACTTTCTGTTGCTTTGTTGCCTGACTTTTTTCCAATCCCAACCTCTGCTGAAAGGATAGTTAATGGTAAATATAATGCATTATTTCTGTCCTTCCCCTTTAAGCAGAATAGGTTTGACTTCAATGACCTCAATGGCCTGTTTCACAGTCAAGTTACTGACATGACCTTTATCATTAGGGGTCCAAGCAGCGAAGCTGCAGCAAATGTTATCGTTATAATTGTCATTTTTATGGAGGACTGCCTGTGTCATCCCTTCTTTCCCACTCACGTTGCCCTAGGCTGTTCTCCCTTGCTCTTTCAGCCAGGCATTAGGCCGGACTCTTTGTGCCCCCCCACATACCTCCTTCCTGTCGCTGGCTTCTATAATGTCCACAGTGTTCCCCTTCAGATGAGCCTCTGTTCCAGCCCTACTCCTTTATCCCACCACTCTGAGGGGGGGTCGGGTACGGCCCAAACTGAGCCCTTTTCCCTACGCTGAAAAGGGGATTAGGCTGGCATTAGGGACAACACCCCCAGTGAACTGCCTGCCGTCTGTGGGCAGACAACAGTCTGTAAGCACTCCTTTCAGCGCCTCAAGTAGCCCTTGAGGAAGTTCCAAATAAACACACAGAAATGGCTGATTAGCACATAATAAAACAACACTTTATTAGTGACTTTGTCATTCACTAATTTGAAGACCTCTCCGCATTGACGGCTTACAACAGATGTGACACATGGTTAAGAGCAGGGGTCTGTCTGTCGCCACCAGCTGGAACTGGTCTACATCCCTCTATTCCCTACCCCGTTCACTACCTCTGACCTGGAGCTATAGGACTCTAATTAGCATGTAGTGCACTTCATAGTGACTAGGTGGGGGTTTGGGAGGCCTGCTGCTAAAAGGTGTTCTACTTTTAATGGAGAGTAGACAGTCTCCTTACACATTTATCTGTATAGTTTTCTTCATGAGTTTTATTAAACTTGGCAATTAGAGGGAGACAGGTGAAGGAGGAGATGGGTGGAGACGGACGTCAAGGGTGGACGAAGGAGAGAGGTGGAGACTGAGGAGAGAGGCGGAGACTGAAGAGAGAGGCGGAGACTGAAGAGAGAGGCGGAGACTGAGGAGAGAGGCGGAGACTGAGGAGAGAGGCGGAGACTGAGGAGAGAGGTGGAAGCGGAGGAGAGAGGCGGAGACTGAGGAGAGAGTAGGCAACAGAGGTCAAGGGTGGAGACTGCATGGCGCCAACCTTGTTACCTCTGGACCAGGAGTGTAACCAGTGGACTAGGAGTGTAACCAGTGGACCAGGAGTGTAACCAGTGGACCAGGAGTGTCACCTCTGGAGCATGAGTGTTTCTAGAGGACCGGGCCGGGAGTGTTAGCAGAGGACCAGGAGGATTTCTTGTGGACCGGGAGTATTTCCGCTGGACCGGGTGTGTTTCCGCTGGACCGGGAGTGTTTCCTCTTGACCGGGAGTGTTTCCTCTTGACCGGGAGTGTTTCCTCTTGACCGGGAGTGTTTCCTATTGACCGGGAGTGTTACCGGTGGGCCGGGAGTGTTACCGGTGGGCCGGGAGTGTTACCGGTGGGCCGGGAGTGTTACCGGTGGGCCGGGAGTGTTTCTGCTGGACCGGGAGTGTTACCGGTGGGCCGGGAGTGTTTCTGCTGGACCGGGATTGTTGCAAGAGGACCGGGATTGTTACAAGAGGACCTGGAGTGTTACCCGAGGACCAGGAGTGTTTCCTCTTGACCGGGATCGTTTCCTCTTGACCGGGAGTGTTACCGGAGGACCGGGAGTGTTACCGGAGGACCGGGAGTGTGACCAGGACTGTGTGTCATTGTGCTGGAGTGTTTCTTAGATATTGTCAGCTCACTGTCGGTCTGTTTATTACAGTAACCAAAAAGCATCAGATTTTCATTCTTACTGTTTACTTTCTAAGACAGCTGTTGAAATGTTACTGTCAATAAATATAAATGAACACTAAAGTTGTTGTTTTGCCCATTGTACAGTAGTTTGACTGATGAATGGTCCATTTTAACTTTCCGCAAATTCACCGTTTTTCGAAAACTCTTGATTGGAATGTTCCCACCATTGTGAGGAAAGTTCCTGGAAAATTTGTGGACGGTCCTAAGTGAGTTGTGTGATGGGAAATGCAGTCCTCTGAGAGGTACTGTCGGAGTGCCACACAACGTCTCATAGACGTCCTGTTGTCTGTCTGTGTGTTGTCTGTGCAGGTGAAGGTGTGTGGGGAGGTTGCCACGGGAACGGGGCCCAACAAGAAGGTGGCGAAACGGAACGCGGCCGAGGCCATGCTGCTCCAGCTGGGCTATAAGGCCTCCACCTGCCCACAGAGCCCCACAGAGGTTATGACACATTATAACACAGCTGTAATACGCCCTACATAACCTGACTGGGAATGGATGCAGGGCCACCACTCTCTGCAGATCGCCTCAGAAAACATCCGGAATGACAGTTATTTGCTAGTTTTAAAATCCATAGGCTATAGAAATATATTTTTTTAACCGTAGAAGTAACATGTTATCATTTTATCATGGTTTTCTTGCAGTGAGGCGGCTCCATTTCGTCTTGTGTTTTTTCCGTTAATCGCCCTTCCTTTCAGTATGTAAATCAATTCGTTTGGCTCCTCTGATGAGTCACTCAAGCTAGCGTAGCACTGTGTCTCTCTATGAGAACTCCCTGTGTTCTGTCACCCTTGTGTGCTATTTAGTTATTTATCCCCAGAAAAGGGGTCTTTAACTCGCCTCAATAAGACAGTGTCTTTCTGTGGGCAACAATCTAAAGCTGAATTTACACAGCTAGAGTAATCCAGACTTTTTTCTTTTCACTAACTGGTCTTCTGATCAATCACGTTAAATCTGTTCACCTCAGATCTTTTTCAGAGCTGATTAAAATGTGCCTCCCTGTGTAAAGATAGTAATATTATTAAGTAAAGGCCTGTTCATGGTTTGGTCTCCCAGACAGATTAGGTTGTGTGCAGGAATACAAAGCATTTTCAGTAGGGATTATCCTTTGAAAGTGCTTCTTTGTCCAGAGCTAGATTGAATAAGCGTATGCATGTTATCTGCTAGAAATACCTTTTTTTTCTTTTTCGTTCTCTCATCCTCTATCTCTCTCTCATCCTGTTTTGGGGTTCAGTTTCTTGTTAGGTCTTCCTACCTTTGGGTTTTGGGCTCTGAATCCAAGAGATGTGGCATTAGTTTGCTATTGAGTTGTCATCTCGGCCTTAAACATCACACTTTCACACTCGCACACAAAGATACACAGAAAGATCAAATGAGCTATTAGATCGAAGGCTATAGAAGGAAAGCCACCTCGTTGTTCAGCTTTTGGACAGGTACTTCGACATTCAGGCATCTTCCGAACCATTTTCATTATTCAGTGCAATAATAAGGAACCTGTCGGACATTTGTGAAAATACTGTTGATAACTCCGGCTTCTTCTCTCAATGCTTCATCTCTCTTTCTCTCTCCCCTTTCTCCCTCCTCCCTTCACCAAATGTGGCTACAGATGGACAACAAAGGCTGGAATGGACAAAAGGCATCTTTTAACGAAGCGACTAGTAACAGTAAGTATTTCTTCCCGCAGGTTGCTTAATGGCAGTGAGGGACCTGTGTTTAATCTGACTGACTGGTCAATGGGGGAGGCCTTCTAATGCAGCTCCTTTCACCTGCCGTTCATAGACCTGTCTGTCTCTATGTGGACCTGTCTATCTGTCTCTCGACCTCTCTGCCTCTATGTGGACCTGTCTGTCTTCATATAGACCTGCCTGTCTGAATATGGACCTGTCTGTCTCTGTGTGGACCTGTCTACCTCTATGTGGACCCATGTGTGGACCTGTCTGTCTCTATGTGGACCCGTCTGTCTCTGTTTGGACCTGTCTGTGTGGGCCTGTCTGTCTCTATTTGGGCCTGTCTCTATCCCTGTAGACCACCCCTTCCTGGGAATGGCTGTCACACATCTTTATAGGCTACTAATGTAACCCATAAAATAACTCCATCTGATCACTGGTTGTTTCTGAAAAACAACATGATTTCTTCTTGAAATGCTTTTATTTGTGAAGTTATATGTGATGTTTGAGTAATTTTACATTATGGCCGCTTTTTACACAAAAAGGCTCATGTTTCAGTTTGTTACACCTGGGCAACAAGACAAACTAAGCCAACAATCAGTGACACAGTAACTAACCTTGAAATCCAGAATATTCCACCTGGTCCTCCTCTAATCCCCGTGGCGTGGATCCTTCCAGAAGGAGAGCCTCTGGTATGGTGGTGACAGTAACAGATTACATTTAAATAACAGGCCTAGATGGAAGGAGGAGCCTGTGCACTGGGTGGAGCCTGGAACTTATGATGAGGGTAGGGTCTGGAGGAAGGGGAAAAAACAGGCTCCACCCCTCTGAACTTCATTATGTATGTGATTCTTAGGGAAACTACAGTGCCTTGCAAATGTATTCACCCCCCCCTTGGCATTTTTCATGTTTTGTTGCCTCGCAACCTGGAATTAACATGGATTGTTTTAGGATTTGCATCATTACATTTACTGAACATGCCCACAACTTTGAAGAAGTTGTTCTTTACTCATTTTGAAGCAAACAACAAATAGGACGAAATAACTGAAAAAGTCAATGTGCAGCCTATTCACCCCTCTAAAGTCAATACTTTGTAGAGCCACCTTTTGCAGCAATCACAGCTCCAAGTCGCTTTGGATAAGTCTCTATAAGCTTGCCACATCTTACCACTGGGATTTTTGCCAATTCCTCCTTGCAAAACTGCTCCAGCTCCTTCAAGTTGGATGGTTTGTGCTTGTAAACAGCAATATTTAAGTCTGACCACAGATTTTCTATTAGATTGAGGTCTGGGCTTTGATTAGGCCATTCCAACACATTTACATGTTTCCCCTTAAACCACTCAAGTGTTGCTTTAGCAGTGTGTTTGGGGTCATTGTCCTGCTGGAATGTAAACCTCCGTCCTAGCCTCAAATCACGCACAGGGCGGTAAAGGTTTTGTTCAAGAATATCCCTGTATTTCCCTCAACTCTGACCAGTTTCCCAGTCACGGCTGCTGAAAAACCTCCCCACAGCATGATGCTGCCACCACCATGTTTCACTGTGGGGATGGTGTTCTTTGGGTGATGTGATGTGTTGGGTTTGCGACAGACATGGCGTTTTCTTTGATGGCCGAAAAGTTGAATTTTAGTCTTCAGACCAGAGCACCTTCCTCCATACATTTTGGGAGTCTCCCACATGCCTTTTTGCAAACTCAAAACGTTTCATTTAGTTTTTTTGCTGAAAGTAATGGCTTTCTTCTAGCCACTCTGCCATAAGGCCCAACTCTATGGAGCGTACGGCTTATTGTCATCATATGAACAGAACCTCCCGTGTTACCTTGTCGTCCATGTCCTTGCTCGGTCTGTGAGTTTTGGTGAGCAGCCGTCTCTTGGGAGGTTTGCTGTTGTGCCATGTTCTTTCCATTTGGTTATGATAGATTTGATGGTGCTCCTGGGGATCATCAAAGATTTTGATATTGTTTTTATAACCTAACCCTGACTTGTACTTCTCAACAACATGGTCCCTTAATTGTTTGGAGAGTTCCTTGGTCTTCATGGCAGTGTTTGGTTAGTGGTGCCTCTTGCTTAGGTGTTGCAGCCTCTGTGGCCTTGTACATATACACACAAAAATGTGTCTATATGTACTGACAGATCATGTGACACTTAGATTGCACACAGGTTTACATCATTTCACTAATTATGAGACTTCTGAAGGTAATTGGTTGCACCAGAGCTTTTTATGGGCTTCATTACAAAGGGGTTGAATACATATGCACATGCCAATTTTCAGTTTAAAAAAATAATAAAAATAGTTTTATGTATATATTTTTCTAATTTCACTTCTCCAACTTAGACTATTTTGTTCTGATCCATCACATACAATTCAAATAAAAAAAACATTGAACTAAAGGCTGTATTGCAACAAAATAGGTGAAGGAGGTGAATACTTTTGCAAGGCATTGTAAATGTGAAAGAGGCCTTTACACCTCATTTCACCATATCTGGGTGTGTATGTGTGGGTTTCTGTGTGTGGGTGGTTGGGGGCGGGGTGCGGTTGGAAGTGTGTGTGGGTTTTGTGTGGTTTGAAGTGTTTGGGTGTATTTGTGTGTGAGTGGTTGTGTGTGTGTGTTTAGGGGGGTTGTGTGGTTAGAGGTGTGGGTTAGGGTTAGGGTTAGGGTTAGGGTTAGCGGTACGTTGGGTTAACCACATGCAGAAGTGTTATGAGGGAAGACTGCCGACAGGAAAGTCTGGAACGGAGCAAATGGAATGATCCACGCGGAAACTGGGTTTGATGTTTAGTACCAGTTCCTTCCTTTAGTTCCATACATTACTATGAGCCCGTCCAAACACGCGCACACACACAAACTCATAAACTCTCACTTCATTGTGTCATTATTGCAGAGTGTGTGTGTGTGTGTGTGTGTGTGTGTGTGTTTAACCGCAGCTTCTTGTTGTGATCAGCTCATTCCTGACAACATGACAGACTTTAACATACACACACACACGCGCGCTCTCTACATACATTTAAATATGTAACCACACCAATAGGACAACCACTGGTGATTAACCAAGACTGCATGTTGTTCAGAACTTGTGGACTTCTGATTCGTGGATTGGAGATATTTTAAGTGTGTGTGTGTGACTGCAACTCTAATTGAGTTTTCATGAGAGGAGGAGGAGGACAGGCTGCAGAAAGGATTACAACACCGAGAGGGAGGAGGGAGAGCTTGGGAGGGGGTCAGGGTGTAGAAAGAGAGGAAGGGGGTTGGGAGTGGGGGTATAGAGAGAGGGGGTAAGAGAGGGAGTGAGGGTGAGCGGGATGGGGGGGCATTGGGAGAGGGGGAACTAGAGTGCTAGAAAGTGAAAAACCAGAGTGATGATTTTTATTCTCTTTATTCCCAGGCGTATGGCAGCAGGGTTTTTTCTGTTCAGTTGCCACATTTCATTTCCTGCTGTGTGTGTGTGTGTGTGTGCGTTTCTGTGTGTTAAGTGTGCGTGTGTGTGTGCGCGTGTGTTCAGTGGTGATTTACGGTGTAGAGTTCTGGCCTCTATCTGTTTTAGATCACAGCCATGACGTGTGACGTGGCAGCCCTCCAACTATTTCCCCTCTTTCCTCTCTCTTTCAATTCAAATCAGAGAGGCTTCACTGCCTGGGAAACACTGAAGTGGAATAGAAAAAAATATGCAAATAATCAATAAAAGGGAAGCAAACAACCGGACAAATGCCCACATTACACACAAATGTTTGAAATGTTTTGTTATTATTACATATGAACAGTTACGTGTTACGTTTACAGACTTTTTGGTTTCATTTTTTTATTTCCAATAATCTATACTTTATTCCATAAGGAAACCAAATTTTTTGAAATGTGTACCAATTTAATTAGAATGTTTTTTGAACCAGTAAAACAATTATTTCTAGTCTAGGCTACAGGCCTAGGACAATGTTTCTGGACTAGACTACGGACCTAGGACAATGTTTCTGGACTAGACTATGGGCCTAGGACAATGTTTCTGGACTAGACTACGGACCTAGGACAATGTTTCTGGACTAGGCTAGGGGCCTAGGACAATGTTTCTGGACTAGGCTAGGGGCCTAGGACAATGTTTCTGGACTAGACTACGGACCTAGGACAATGTTTCTGGACTAGGCTAGGGGCCTAGGACAATGTTTCTGGACTAGACTACGGACCTAGGACAATGTTTCTGTACTAGACTATGGGCCTAGGACAATGTTTCTGGGCTAGACTACGGACCTAGGACAATGTTTCTGGGCTAGACTACGGACCTAGGACAATGTTTCTGGGCTAGACTAGGGGCCTAGGACAATGTTTCTGGGCTAGACTACGGACCTAGGACAATGTTTCTGGGCTAGACTACGGACCTAGGACAATGTTTCTGGGCTAGACTAGGGGCCTAGGACAATGTTTCTGGGAGGATGTGTCCTAATTCAAAGCACTTAAAAAGAGAGTAGCTCTCATCTTAACTGTTTAAAGTCAAGCCGCTCAGGTTCAGCCCAGCCTGGTCCGTCTCTTCGCTCACGGCACTAGAGGCTGGCGGGGGGGTGCAGTCAGAACAGACAAAGCGGGGGGGTGTAGGTGACCTCAGGAAGAAGTCTGGCCTGTTAGTTTGGCCGAATCTTTCGAATTCCTCTTCTCCGATACTCAGGTAGGAGGGCCGAATAACAGCCATCATGGAGAAGACCGGTGAAACCACACATCTGGTTTGGCTTGAGTATTTACTCACTGCTCTTATTCCTGTTCCGTTATATGTTCAACACCTAATGTATCGTCTGTGAAGTCAAAGTTTTCACTATTTAGAAATGTTAACATACACAGTCCCCTAATACAGGACACCTGCACTCCTCTCCCCGTTTCTCTCCCTCTGTCCTTTTCTTTCTTCTCTCCCTGGTTGTCCTCTCATCTCCCTCTCTCCCTCTTTCTCCTCTCCTCTCTCCTTTCCTTCTCCCCTCTCCCTGGTTTCCCACTACCTCTTCGCCCTCTTGTCTCCTCCCCACCGTCTCTTATTAAACTGTGTAAAAGCATTATCAAACCTGGTCTTATTGCCAAATGCATTGTCTACCTTTTCTCTCTTCCTCTCCCACTTTTTCTCTTTCACACACATTGAGTGGTCCTTGAAGGTTCATTGACTACGCACACAATCCTCTCTCTCTCTCATCCCTCTCTGGTCGCATGTGAAGTCATTCTCGCTGTTTTACTCAAAATGCATGTTTTCCCCTCCCTTGTCCAAGGTCTGTGAGGTGCACTTTTCAAAGTGGAAATTGAACTTGTCACTCAGCTCCATTAGTTCTGGTTTGGTCCAGATCCCAAATGACTGCCTGTAGCATGATCCCATTATTAGCATACTGGGCACACCCATGATTGCTAAAGCAAAGGCTGTGAATGACAGCAAGAACAGAAATGACTTATTATCATCAAGTTTTCAAACGGGTTCGAAACACGTTGTTTCTGTGCGTGTTTGTGTGTGCTTGCGCTCCGCACTTTCTCGTTCGCTTCCTTTCTTCAAGCTTGCTTGGTTTATTTTGCTGTCTTTAAAAATTCTACAAAAGGAAATGTTTAGCTAGCTGTCAGCATGTCGTTTGCATATGTAAGCATCACATCTAGCGACATCCAGTATTTAGCTGTGTTGCGTTATAACTGGAGGCACGGGGTGTGAATATTACTGATCGGCTTGTCATTGAGACCATGCAGACTGCAGCTCTCAGTGTGTGCAGAACGTTTATGTCTTTCTGTTCTTGTATGAGTGTGTGTGTTTTGGGCCCATGTTAACAGGAAGAGGGACGTCAGTCATGCAGAAACCTCACAGCTGTTGCTTCTCACTCTCTCTCACACACGCGCACACACACACACACACACACACACACACACACACACACACACACACACACACAGCTGCTCTGCTCTTCCGGCCTTCACTGCTGACCTTGGCTAGGCAATACAGTGCCCTGGTTAATACATCACCCTTCCCCACAAACACATATACACACACACTCACCCTTCCCCAGAAACACACATATACACACACACTCACCCTTCCCCAGAAACACACATACACACACACACTCACCGTTCCCCGGAAACACACACATACACACACGCACACACACACACCCTTCCCCAGAAACACCTACACACACACACTCACCCCCACATAAACTCATATACAGTGGGGCAAAAAAGGATTTAGTCAGACACCAATTGTGCAAGTTCTCCCACTTAAAAAGATGAGAGGCCTGTAATTTTCATCATAGGCACACTTCAACTATGAGAGACAAAATGATGAATTTAAATCCAGAGAATCACATTGTAGGATTTAATTAATTTATTGACAAATTCCTCTGTAAAATAAGTATTGGTCACCTACAAACAAGCAGGTTTTCTGGCTCTCACAGACTTGTAACTTCTTCTTTAAGAAGCTCCTCTGCCCTCCATTCGTTACCTGTATTAATGGCACCTGTTTGAACTTGTTATCAGTATAAAAGACACCTGTCCACAACCTCAAACAGTCACACTCTAGACTCCACTATGGCCAAGACCAAAGAGCTCTCAAAGGACACCAGAAACAAAATTGTTGACCTGCCCCAGGCTGGGAAAACTGAATCTGCAATAGGTAAGCAGCTTGGTGTGAAGAAATCAACTGTGGGAGCAATTATAAGAAAATTGAAGACATACAAGACCACTGATAATCTCCCTCGATCCAAGGCTCCACGCAAGATCTCACCCCGTGGAGTCAAAAGGATCACAAGAGCTGTGAGCAAAAATCCCAGAACCACACGGGGGGACCCAGTGACTGACCTGCAGAGAGCTGGGACCAAATTAACAAAGGCTACCATCAGTAACACACTACACCGCCAGGGACTCAAATCCTGCAGTGCCAGACGTGTCCACCTGCTTAAGCCAGTACATGTCCAGGCCCGTCTGAGATTTGCTAGAGAGCATTTGGATGATCCAGAAGAGGACTGGGAGAATGTCATATGGCCTGATAAAACCAAAATGTAACTTTTTGGTAAAAACTCAACTCGTCGTGTTTGGAGGAGATATAATGCTGAGTTGTATCCAAAGAACAACATACCTACTGTGAAGCATGGGGGTGGAAACATCATGCTTTGGGGCTGTTTTTCTGCCAAGGGACCAGGACGACTGATCCGTGTAAAGGTAAGAATGAATGGGGCCATGTATTGTGAGATTTTGAGTGAAAACCTTCCATCAGCAAGGGCATTGAAGATGAAACGTGGCTGGGTCTTTCAGCATGACAATGATCCCAAACACACCGCCTGAGCAACGAAGGAGTGGGTTCATAAGAAGCATTTCAAGGTCCTGGAGTGGCCTAGCCAGTCACCAGATCTCAACACCATAGAAAATCTTTGGAGGGAGTTGAAAGTCTGTGTTGCCCAGCGACATTCTAGAGGAGATCCGCATGGAGGAATGGGCCAAAATACCAGCAACAGTGTGTGAAAACCTTGTGAAAACTTACAGAAAACGTTTGACCTCTGTCATTGCCAACAAAGGGTATACAACAAAGTATTGAGATGAACTCTTGTTATTGACCAAATACTTATTTTCCACCATAATTTACCAATAAATTCATTAGAAATCCTACAATGTGATTTTCTGGATTTTATTTTCTCATTTTGTCTCTCATAGTTGAAGTGTACCTATGATGAAAATTACAGGCCTCTCTCATCTTTTTAAGTGGGAGAACTTGCACAATTGGTGGCTGACTAAATACTTTCTTGCTCCACTGTACACACACTCACCCTTCCCCACAAACACACACACACACACACACAATTGTTTACACAGTCACTTAGGCAAACACCGTTACATCCAAACACTCACACGCTACCACAGACACCGAAGCCCACACCACTCCACCTTCACCAGATGCATCTGTGTTGGGTCGTTTTAGGCCGAGATTTATCCCAAATCTCTAAAATAATCATGGATGATCGCTAACTGTAATACAAAAAGTTTTACATCCAGGATGGTGATTGATTGAAGAATAACTGGAATGGTGTTACTCCTACCAGAACTTGAGCAAACTGGGTTTTCGCCTTCAGAAAGGAAGCATGAGCTGTAGCCTAATCAGAAACCATAGCAACAAATGCTCCCAACCAAACTGCCTACCTACTTGGCTGAGTGGATCTCATCCACTCCAAGTGAATAAACCCAGAGCTCATCCACCGATCAGTGCTATCTATTGAAGCTCTGCGTCCTGGTGTTTATTGTGTACGCCTTTGTCTCGTTTGCCCCTAATTTTCTCCCGTGTTCCATGCGTCTTGGGGATTCATTGTTCCTGCCAGGTTTTTACGGTTCTTGTGACGTCCTGTTCGTGCCTCAAGGCGTTTTGGCGTCGGTTGTTCTGTTAAAGAACCTATGTCGACGGTTCCTCTGCGCGGGTGTCCTGCCACCTCGCCAAACCGTGACAGACGTTACCATTCTTTTACACACATCGTTCATCCGGCCAACTTCCTCAACCTGACCGTGTCCAATGCGCCCAGTGCGACTTCGCTTTGACCATATGTGTGTCTTATCCATTTAACCTGAGCTGAGGTTCAGTAGCACCACTGCTGCCACAGAAGCCAGATTGGAAACCTGGACATTAACTCAGGAAATTCCTAAGTGACATGCCGTGGCTTAATTATCAAAAAGACATGCACACATGCAGGCAACCATAGTTCTTTGGGTCATGACCAAAAGAACTGGATCATGGGTACAAGTGGCTGAAATTAGTTTTCTCAGAAGGGTGGCTGGCGTCTCCCGTAGAGCCGCTGCTCCTTTGCATTGAAAGGAGCTAGTTGAGGTGGTTTGGGCATCTGTTAAGGATGCCCCCAGGACGTCTCCCTAGGGAGGTGTTCCAGGCACGTCCAGCTGGGAGGAGACCTCGGGGTACGTCCAGGACTAGGTGGAGAGATTATATTTCGACACTGGCCTGGGAAAGCCTCGGGATCCCCCAGTCAGAGCTGGCAAATGTAGCTCGGGAAAGGGAAGTTTGGGTTCCACTGCTGGAGCTGCTGCCCCCGCGACCCGACAACAGATAAGCAGATGAAGACATGCAATCCGTTATTAATAAATATGTTTTTAATTTATTAGAGCACTTCATTGTAATGCTAATTCTATCATTTGTCAAGTCTGTAACCTTAATTGTAGTTGACTGTAGGACCATTGCATAGAAAATACAGGAATAGTGGTGTATTTCACAGAGCTTTTGATGACAACTCGTATTCAACAGGTGTAACTCCACAGGAGCAAAAATCTGAAAAATCTAATGTATTTATAAAGCCCTTTTTACATTAGCAGTTTTCACTTCACTAAGTGCTTTTAAAACACACCCCAAAAACGAGCCTCACTGAAGATAAAAATATATCGACATCGTACAAATTATTTTGAAGAAAACATCCACCTGACTGTTGGTAAGCAGTAACAATAGTTTTGTGTTCCAGGTTACTAAAATGTTTTTAACATTCATCAGTTTTACTACTAGACCCAATAATTCAAACCTGAACCAGACATTCTGGAACCAAAAACGTGGTGGATTTGTTCAGGAAACCCTGAAAAGCCATTTCGCTTGTTGGTATGTTGGAGTCAGAACCTGGACGGTAATTGTTTAGTGGATGGCCATTGTTTGAATTATTCCAGATCATCCACATGTGGTAGCCTGGAACCTGAACCAAACATTGTTATGACACACACAAATACAAGCATACACACGCACACACACACACACGCACACACACACACACACAGGGCCTAAATATGTGCAATATGAAAAACACAGACAGGTATTGAAGTCTGGGAATTGTGTTGTGATGGGCAGATATGGCACCAGAACCAAGCAGTTGGACGGGCACAGGCCCAGTCTCAGGGTTTGATGACTGAGGGGGCATTGTTTTTAAATGCAGGGGGCGTATCTACCACCAACAGCCCCCCCCCACACACCCCCGTGATGAATGATGAAGAAGCAGTAAATACGCATGTAAAGCCACTCCTGACGTGGGACTGTGATAACCAGACCAGGTCATATTCATACACATTCTGCTTTGTATATGGGGAACCCAAACTGGGGGGGGGGCACATGATTCTATCTGAGAAGGCAATGCCCCCTTTTGCCCCCTTATTGTGCCGGGCCTGGACAGGCTTTTGATTCTCATAAAGGAGCAGGTTTTCTGGGTGTTTTTTTTTTATGGCTGTTATAGCAATGACGTGGAATTTAACAGAGAAGCGGTATCACATTTTATTGTGGCATTAACACAATGCCGGTTGAATTTGTTCTGATTCGGCCGTCAAAGACGTCTTTAAGATGTATCTTACCTTTGCTTATTTTCATCTCAAGCATTCCGGTGTTGGGAAATAGCCATGTTAAGTCCTGTATGTGTGTGGCGTGTGGGAAGTTGGATTTTCCAAACTCCTCCCAAATACTTCTCTCAAATTGATTTCCCAATGGTCAGTGATTTAGGTAATTTAGAGGGCCCCCCCAAAAAGTTTGACTTTTGTTGCATTGAGGGGGTCTCGTCTCTCACTCAGGGGGTCTAAACCCCCTCATGCACCCTGAGTGATTGTATTTTCCACTTTGTGGAGCGGCTGCCTGGGAATAGCCCTCTGTCTGAGAAGTCACTCTGTTGCCAGGGCTACTCAGAAAACGTGAGATTGTGAGGGAAAAAATCGACGTGAATCCCAAAATGTAAATGAACACGTGTGTTCACGTGTGTGAGGCAGATCTGCCAGACCCCATGTAACCTTCCTCAAACACACGTCAGCTGCCCCAGTCTCTGATTGACAGGGGAATGTGTGCCTTTTATTTTTGCCAGGGATCCATGTGTGCTATAATGAGCCCCTCTTTCTCCCCCCTCTCTTCCTGTTCCCCCCCCTCTCTTCCTGTCCCCCCCCCCTTCCTGTT
>JACXGJ010012902.1:0-17126 GCA_016801105.1 Esox niger
TCTGCAATTACAGAAACACAAACTTGACATTCACATGAAAGGAAAACAAAGTGGAAGTGCCTATTCAGTCCAAAATTATACTCTATCTATACCAACACACTCCCACATGGAGAAGCATTTTGCTAACCAAGGATTCTAACACACGCACACACACACACACACACACACACACACACACACACACACACACACACACACAGAGACAACACAGACTCTCTCACGCGTAATCCCACTCACACAGTCACATCCAAGCACACCCCACACACTCACACACACACACACACAATGACGCCCACACGATCATACCAAGACACACACATTACATCAACGCGCAGCTGCAGCTCAGGGGTCCAGGGCCGGGCGGAGTCAATAAGACCAGCGGCGGCGGCATTCTCTCGGACTCGCCTATTAGTGTCATCACACTTAACATTTACAAAGAGCATCGATCGAGGAACTCCCCCGGCTTCACCGCAGACTGCCAGAAATACCACTGCCCTCCCCCGAACCCCACCCGCCCTGTCTCCGTCTTCACTCCCAGCGGAGATGCTTTGTGATCAGTCAGGACGATCAAGTCCTACTGGATATCAGTTCACTCACTGAACACCGCTTTTGGAGATGAGTCCCTCTATCGATGAATTTCTCAGTTGTGCTGTTATTGTGAGCAGAACAGAAGAGACGTCGAACTGCGTTAATTAGCGTGCCTGGAATTTTATCACAGAACTTGTTATTCTAGTCTGTATTATGTGGTAATTGATAAAATTCCACCTCGCAAGGGAAAATGATAATGAATTCACTGATGTCACTGATGCGATGTGATGTGCTTTATTGCTGTATTGCAACGCGGATTAACATTTTTATAGTTTTCATATTGTTGGATGCTCAGCTATGGCATTGCGTCTTCTTATCCATAATCTGTAATGTACTGCTGTAAACTCTAGCAATTTGTGTCCTTTGAAAGAGAGCTACACACATATTATCATAACAAATTGAATATGCGGTAGCCTGATAGTAACGTTGGGTAAATGTAACGTAAAGTTGAGTAAATGTAACGTAACGTTGAGTAAATATATTGTAACGTTGAGTAAACGGCGATCTCACTATTCCAACTATAGTCATGCAGCCAAATCCTCTGGATACCCAGTGGTTTTAATTCAAAGGTAGAGATGAGAATAGAGATGGGAGGAGGAGAGAGAGAGTAGGAGTTGGGGAGGTGAAGAAAGAGTGACAGACAGACTGAAAGGCAAATAGAAAGTAAGACAGAAAAAGGAAGACAAAGAGAGAGAAAAAAATGAGAAAGACAGGGAATGGAAGAAGAGAGGGGAGAGGGATGTAGAAAGTAGAAGGAAGGGGATGAAAGCAAACAGGAGGAGAGGGAAGAGGAGAGGGTACCATGCCATCTGTAGTATCTATATATCTGTAGTATTAATCTATCAGTAGTATTAATCTATCTGTAGTATCCATCTGTCTGCAGTATCCATTTATTTGTAGTATTCATCTATCTGTAGTATTCATCTATCAGTAGTATTCATCTATCTGAAGTATTTCTCTGTCTATAGTATTCATCTATCAGTAGTATTAATCTGTTGTATCCATCTATCTGTAGTATTAATCAATCTGTAGTATTCCTCTATCTGTAGTATCTATCAGTAGTATTAATTTATTTGTAGTATCCATCTATCTGTAGTATATATCAGTAGTATTAATCAATCAGTAGTATGAATCTATCAGTAGTATTAATCTATCAGTAGTATTCATCTATCAGTAGTATTAATCTGTTGTATCCATCTATCTGTAGTATTAATCAATCTGTAGTATTCCTCTTTCTGTAGTATCTATCAGTAGTATTAATTTATTTGTAGTATCCATCTATCTGTAGTATATATCAGTAGTATTAATCAATCAGTAGTATGAATCTATCAGTAGTATTAATCTATCTGTAGTATTAATCTATCTGTTAAGGAAGGACAATCACCAGATTACTTAAAAGGTATTAGGTGTGCTTGAGTTCGTTCGAGGGGCTTGTCAGTGCTTACTGCGGCCAAAACATCACGTATCCGTGTACGCACACACACACACACACACATACACACACACACACACACACAAACGCACAACCCCAGCCCAACAGAACACTACAGACAGTCCCATACGGTCTTCAGTGCCTCATTGAATTAATGTATTCCAAGGAGGTTCTATTTCCTAGACATAATTTAGCAGCCAGGTCCCATGGCTCCTAGGGGCCCTCCTGACCACAGCGTATTTGGGGGGTCCAGGACCCTCTGATTCATAGCACTAGACTGGACCATAACGATATTAGACTGTCTCTATAACTGGACGTCTAGACTAAATAGTCTACATAACTAGACCAAAACTAAACGTTTTCTATAACCAGACTAGGCTAATGAATCTCTATAATTAGACTATAACTAAACTAAATGGTCTTTATAACTAGACCATAACTAGACACAACAGTCTCTGATACTACACTAAAACTGGACTAAATGGTCTCTATAATAAATCCTTAACTAGACTATACATAACTAGACTCTGTATAACAGGACATCTAGACTAAATGGTCTCTATAATTAGACCATAACAAGGTTAGATGGTCTCTATAACTGGACCTTAATTAAACTAAATGGTCGCAATAACTGCATCAACAATATATTAGAAAGTCTCTATAATAGGGCGCCTAGACTAAATGACCAATTTAATGGTCAATTTAACTGGACCGGAAAGTTCCCACAGCATAATTTCCCTCGTACCAAACAAAAAACATGTTGCTATGAAATCCAAAAGGTTTCTGAATGTAATCCAAAATGTTTCTGAATGAAATCCAAAAGGTTTCTGAATGTAATCCAAAATGTTTCTGAATTAAATCCAAAAGGTTTCTGAATGAAATCCCGAACGGAAACTACAGATGCGGGCGTTCCACACAACACAGCTCCACGCACTGGGAAACAATACGAGATTAAGGGCATAATTAATTAATGTGAATCAACACGTGTTGTGTACATATTAAAATGTACCCCTGACATGTGCGCGTGGAGGAGACCGTGAGACTTTTGAAAATACTGGTGAGCACCTAGGCAACATTAGGACTAATGACACACCCAGCCCGGTTGCGACATACTCCCTCATAGCGAGTCGACATTAGGACTCAATGGCACTGAGAATGTTGAATGTCCATGCAGGGGAGAACAACAGGAGACACTCCTCCTTTGGAGAGAGATCCACAGGATCGATTCATTAAAAGCTTGGCAGCCAATTGGGTTGAATTCTGACTTTGAAGACAGTTTTTGCGATCGGAACCTACACATTCTGTTATCTAAATTGATGCTGCCTGTATCAATTTGAATCTGTTTGAACACTTTCTCTCAGACTATGTATACTGTATGTGGGATAATGCCCCTGACCCCATGTTCAAAATGCTGTACTATTTTTTCTAGGTTATTTTTAACATTGACCTTTTCCTTGGAGAATCACTGTGAATAAATATAGGATCGTTACATGAGATCCAGTAATCTGAGGAGGACATTTGTGAAGGTAAAACATTATTTGCTCGGTGTGCCGGAAATAAAGCATCAGGAGAAAAATTTTCAGCAGTTACAGAATGTGGGACCAAAGTTACAGAATGTGGTACTGAAGTTACAGAATTTGGTACCGAAGTTACAGAATGTGGTACAGCAGTTACAGAATGTGGTACAGCGGTTACAGAACGTGATACAGCGGTTATAGAACAAGGCATACACACAATCGCATGTCATGGCTGAGACATCAGGGTCGCTTCTATACTGTACCTCCATACCTCAATCTATTCTCTGATTCACAGCTTTTTAGCCACATTTAGGTCCATGCGAAAACCTATTGAATCCCAGAGGAACACTGAACTACTTTTGTCAGAAAATATGTCTTTTTTGGCAGGTCGGAAATTAAGGGGGGGGATGACTCACTTCAGCCTACCCTCCTGAGGGCACTAGTTATGACCTGCTTCGTCCCCCACCACCACCACCATAGTACCCCCTACAGCTCTCCTGCCCCTCCCACCTCACAGGTCATGGCTAATTAATGAGCAAGCTGTTCCCAGTAGGCGGCCAATGGAAACAAGCCCTGTGATACTGGGAGGACTCGAGAAGCAGGTTCACTTCACGCAGTAGTCAGAGACACTGAATGGGTGATGCTAATGAAGTCCTATGCTGGGGTTTCGGCTGCAGGTCTATGGCCCAGTCGTTAGCACCGGGAACTGACCCATTTCTGGGCGACCTCGGGCAAGGGTCGTTACACGAATTACAATAAAAGTCTTGGGAAGCCCAAGTGTGAAGTCCTGTCACATTCTATCCATGATCCCCCTGAAAGGTATGTTTTATAAATTAGCGATACTCTTGGAATGGAAAAGAGTGTCACAGGTTTGAAACTACAAAGGAGACTCCTGATTTATCTTCTTGGCATGCACTCTGCTGTAGCCTTGTTAGATCACACACTCTTTCTTTGAATTCCATCCTTTCCCTCTCTCTCTCTCTTTCTCTTGATCCTAATCAAATCTAATCAAATCTTCCTCACGCGCACTCTCTCACCCTCTTCCTCTCCTTCAATGAACATGCAATTATCCTCTCAACATGTTCCTTCTCTACAGAGCCATCTGCACAACACCATATGATCCCAATACTTCTTGTCCCTCCCCCTTAAGTAATTTGTCAAATATTCCTTCCTTTTCTCAAGAACCTATTCGGGAATCACACCCCCGTCCACCAGAATCTCTCAACACCCTTCTACTCCAGACCCACACGGCTCTCTCAACCCGCCACACTCTCCTTTCGTTCTGTGATCTTCCTCTACACATAAAAAACACTCTCCTTCCTCTCTTCTGCTCACCCACCACACCTCTGTATGCCTGCTTGTCAAACGGCAGCTTCAAATGGAACTCGGCCGGCGTGACAGGGAAAAGTGACAGTTTCAAAAAGAATTTTGGCGCACGCCGCCCATACGTTGTGATCACGTTATTACAGAACACAGCGCCAGAGATAAGGGATCAGTAACCAACCGACTACACTCTCACTGTGCTGCGTTGACCAGAGTCAAAAGAAGCGCAGGCATTTCAATGGAGATACATACTCAATATGTGCTGGATCCTGTCCCATCAATTCTGTCAAAGAAGCTACAGTAGGAGGATATCAGGTGGCCTATTAAGAAGGGACAGGTGTTGGAGGCACATTAATATGAACAGTGGCGAGAGAAAGAACGGCACTTCAGTGCCTAACATATAGCTGTGTGCCCCCTCTTTACTATTCTTAGACATTCACTCCTTCCTTCAAAGTGAGACACGCATGACTGTCTATGGAGGCAACCGAGAGGGAGCGAGACGGAGGGATGAGACGTTTGGAGTGCTCGACTTTATCAAGGCATGAGTGAGTGGGAGTCAGGAGATTGTTCCAGGAAAGGCCTTGGTGGACGAGTCCTCGACGACCGGGTTAATACTACGACAGACGCTACGGGAAACTCTAGGCCGCGGAGGAGGGAGGCAGCATAGGTTCGCGCGTGAGCACGGGCGAAATCTGAAGTTGCTCCAGTCCGTCACATTTGCGGTCCGTTACGGGAGGGGGAAGAACGAATTGCGGCGCCGACTTGACACTGGGGACAACGGTGCCTCTTACAGACCCTCCAACACTGCTTTCCGTAGCGCCTAGGCTCCCGCGCAGAGACCCAGCGGATTGAGCCGCTGAGGCCATGCCGGCGGCGGGAAGCACCGGGCTACGCGGTCACAAGCTACGGATCACAGCAGGGGCTCGCCACGCCACCAATCCAACACAGCACCGCAGACACCTTCCTTCTGGGTCTCCCGCCTTCCAATCTATCTGGTTGAGTCAAAAAAGGCACCCTGTTCTGTATTTAACGTCCTATCTCTCTCTCTCTCTCTGTCTCTCAGTCTGTCTCGTTTCGTGTCTCTGTCTTGCTCCCTTGGTTACCTCTCCATCAATTTCTCCTAACTCACTTCCATTCTCTACTTGCCATATAAAACGAACTGCCTCTGTCTCTACCCCAACTCCCCACCCCCCGCCCCCAGCCCCAATTCTGCCGCACACAGGCATTCTTTCCCACCCTCTGCCTAATTCCCAGGTGTTCCGTTCACTTTACATGTCCCCTTATCAGTTTTACTCAGGTTAACCTCAGCCGCTGGCTGGCTGGCTGTTGGTGAGACTGAGCAAAGACACCAGATCAGAATAGATAAGTTTCCACAGCTTCAAATGTAGCACACGTTTGCTGTCCCTTGTAAGCAGGCCAGAACATCTCAGTTATTGGTAATGTGCTGCTTATTGAAGCCCCTCCCTTCCAATCCCCTGTCCTCTCAACAGCCCTCCAAAAATGCAGGAAAAGAATCAAGAAGAGAGGGAAGACACTGTCCTATCTTCCGTTTCACTCTTCTAACTCTTTCCTTAATCCTAATTCTTCATTTCTTTATAGTTTCTCTATTGCACATCCTTTCTCTAAATTATCACTGTACCTTAAAACAAACTGTTTTAATACACGGCAAACCCCGAAAGCGATGCGTGAAGCGCAAACACAGGCTGAGGAACAGTTCTGATTAGAACACTGGTTTCCTCCATTATCATGTCAAAGGGCGCAAATAGGTCAAAGTCAAAGTGATAGGATGCCAACAACAAAAACACAGGTGCTCACATTAACACAGGTGACAACAACACAGCATTCAGTGGCAGACTGTCACATATCAAGCTTTGTATGGATATCACACCTCACACAGAGAAACAAACTTCTCTTTGGAATCAACCCTGGGTCTGGATATCTATGCAGGAGCCTACCAGCTAGGCTCCCCTAACAGTTTCCCAATGACATGCGCTTCATCACTCACAACAGGGAATGATCAAATACTGCAATAAAAATTTGCAATAAAAGATTTGTTTAAATTCCAGCCTAAGACGCATTGACTGCGTTTATGAGACAGGGAAGACCGAAGAGGTCTTTTGAGGTCCTACCTTGTACATTGCCAGCCCAGATCTCCTCTCTGCTCTTCAGAACTGGCATGATGGTGTGGTCTGGGTTTCAACTCCTCCTCTCATAGCCTCGGATGGAGGGAAGGATGGACAGATGAAGCCGTGCAGAGAGTATTCGATTGAAAACGGGTTTACAGAAAGAGGCATGGACACCTGGGCTGTATAGTGTCTTGGATTGTGTTGGAGGGACCAGTTGATTATAGTAGCTGGAATGTAGTGTTTTACTAGGGATGGGAAAATATACTCAGATATGTCCAATTATCATGTATGGAATAAATAAGTATAACGCAGCTTTGATTCGGTGTGTTTTAGATTTAGCAATGTCCAAATTCTAGTCTGTGTGGGTGTGTGGATGTGTGTGTGTGTGTGTGTGTGTGTGGGGGGGGGGGTGGGTGAGTGGGTGTTGGTGTGTGTGTGTGTGTGTGTGTGTGTCTTTTACTGGGAAGTCAACAAAGAAAACTAGAGATAACTAATGTAGAAAGACGTGTAGAAGGGCGAGGCACTCTCTCGTTCGTCTCTTGCCGCCTGATCATCCTCCCTTCTGGGTGAAACAGTGCGACGAGGTCTCCTCCAACAACTCCGTGTGTGAGTGTGTGGTGTGAACACGGTTGCCGTGGCAATGCCGATTTTGGAGCGCGTCTTCCTCCTTCCCTTCTTTTTCTGTTTCTTCTCCCGCACTCCTCGTTTATTTAGTCATCGTCATCCGTTTGTCGGTATGGCAGTTCTTCTGTTCTTCTCTTTGGAGATGAGAGGAAGTGTCCGTTAACTACACAGAAGTAGACAGGTTGAATGTTAGTCTCATACATGGTGAATGGTATTGCACATATTGTCAGTTCCGTACGAAGGCAAGGCCTCACAGCAAATGAATGCCCCGTGCTAATGCGTATACGCTGTACAGAACTGGCTGCTGTCACATATCATATGAAGTTCCTTATAACAAACTACATTCTTAGTTTCATACGATACATGAACAAACAGTACGAAATGGACGCACGAAAAAGTGTTCTTCGTTCATACTGTCAGTAAAACTGGTAGTGATGGTCGTATACTACATACATTGAGTAACCAATTCCATTATTTTTTTATGCGTACAATATTAATTATATAACTCAAAATACACCTGGGAGTCAGGCAAATAGGTGCTGTGTTCCTCGCGCTTTAACTCTGGAAAGAGTGTATTATGCTGCAGATGATGTCATGTATTTAACTACCGGGCTGTAAAATTGAACGGGAAAGAGCCTCTGCTCCTTTTTAAAAAATGTCCCATGGTCTTAGACTGGTGACAATATGATTGATGTAACATACCCACACTGGTTGAGAGCTGTTGGCTAAACGCTTGTACCAAGACCAGAGGGCATATTCGTTTTTAAACGTTACTGTTTTAGTGAGAAAAATATCAGTAGAGCTGGAAAGCGATGCTAATATACTGAACTTTAACACGCCGAATGAAGAAGTATTTTAGGCTAAGTTATCATGCACCGATAATACATTTTCATCATGCTTCTCAAATACTCTCTTAAAAATCCGTCGATTTTGGAAAAATAAAGTTGGAAATGAACATAACAAATATAAAACTAATTGAATACACTTGATTACGTCTCCAAGATATAGGCATTTGATTTAAACGCCCACTAGTCCCTTGATTGTTTCCGCAATGTAGGCTATTCATTCTCTCGTGCCCTCATCCACACTTCACATTCCATGTGATGAATTTTGTCCTGTATTGGCCCTTCTGCCCTCTAGGAAGTGTGTGTGTGTGTGTGTGTGATCGTGAGTGTGATCGCGTGTGCGCGCTCGCTCCGGATCGCGTGTGTCTGTGTGCGTGCGTGCACATTTCCGCCCTAGGAAATTTGTCAGAGGACATGACGGCGTGGGGAATTTTAATCCTGTCTGGCAGAGTGATAAATTATATATTCAACACATTTTATTTACCAAAGCCATCCTTCTCTCTGGCTCTTCCCAACTCTAATCAGCCCAAACTCCTACAGTATTATTTAAATAAATGTCATTTTCACCCGGGACAGAATACGAGACTGGGCCACTCAGGACAACTCAAAACATTTTAGAAAGCCATTCAGTTATGACTCTCGCACACAAATTAGTGAAAAATATACCTCTAACCCAGGGTTGGTTTTTCTGATCAGTGAGGCAGGTTTTCCTTTAACTACTTACCTGGCCTCTGACGCTTTCATATTTATTTTTAAAATGACCAACTCTGCCAGTCCCTGTGGATGACTGGTATGTCCACAACATGATGCTCTGCTCATCTTGCCTTTAGAGTTGTGCAAAGTTGGTCAAATGTAACGACATATGATTCACAGCAGCAATGGCCATCAAAGGTGCTTCCACTGAGTTTTTCCCTTGGGTGTGGAAACGTACGCAACCAGTACCCGACATCGTTTTTTTAATCTCATTCTTTCACGTTGAAAGAGTGACGTGGGTTATGTAGATCTGTCAGGAAAGGAACGTTTGAGCTCTTTTTAGATTTTAAGACAGTAGAATGGGAATACTGCAGTTGTGGTGAACGTTCACTAGCAAGTGTACACACCTGCGTTCTCAAAATATACCCATCTCTAATACGATGAGGGGAAATAGCATAACAGTTACTGCTATACAATTGAAAGCCATTCCAAACCAAAGCCTAATAATAAAAAAAAATATATATATATATGTATATAATAGACTCCAAAACAGATGTAAAATGTTTTTGGTTAGTAGAATTGGTAATAAAAATCCTGCTGTACACTACTTTAACACATAGATAATCTCATTACACTGGACAGCTTCGTTCCAACATTAATCCTTTATGGACTTAAATGTGGGTGGAGACGGTGGATGGATGCCTCTTTTGAGTAAGAGGATGCAAGACACCGCATTTCCAAAACAGACCCTGTGTATTATGAATAAGAGCTCACCTATCAAAACGTATTTTACTCGCCTAGCAGAGTGACATCCCTCATCACCGTGCCGCTTTAAAAGCCTGTCTGAATCATTTAGACAGTTTGGGTTTATAGAACAGTACCTTAACATTAACCCCATTAAACTTTGAGCCTACTTCATCTCTGATAAGGTAAGACTTGGGAAGATAATTTTTTAAAAGCTTTACGTAAGGCTTTTGTAAAGTCAGGACTTTAAAATTACATACAATTTAATTATATTTGGCATCTGCTAAGACCAATTGACATTCATTCATCTTCACTCCCATTTTTCTTCATCATCCACTGATGATCAGAATCTGATGTTGTGTAGAATCTTAGAAAAGATGGAAGGTTGTTGATCAAATATAACTAAACTGTGGCAGTTGTCTATGAACACCATAGGGACCAATTTGCCATTTTTTGCCATACATTATTTCACATGTATTTTTTGGGTAATATTTTTATGAATTTCTGATTGTTGATGTATAGATTTTTTTTTTAAAGGTGCTTTAGAATAAATGTATGTGCTGGCCAATGTGAATTGTGACCAAGGGATTATTATGGGTTAATACCTGTCATCTCTCTTTGTGGACCAAAAGTCTGAAGAATCAATCTTAGATTAAACTACCAAGAGTACATGACCACGTGTTAACGACCATGAGCAAACTACCACAAGTAAATTACCAAGAGTAAACCACCACAAGAAAACTACCAAGAGTAAGCCACCACAAGTTAACTAGCAAGAGTAAACAACCAAGAGTACACTACCATGAGCAAACTACCAAGAGTGAACTAACAAAAGCATCTTCTGGATCCAGCCTAAAAATATACACTTGTTAGGGAGGCCCAAGCACCCCCTCTGTCTGGTAAATGACTCATTCACATGAATCCTCACGGTGACGGTAGAGAATAACATGAATCCTCACGGTGACGGTAGAGAATAACATGAATCCTCACGGTGACGGTAGAGAATAACATGAATCCTCACGGTGACGGTAGAGAATAACATGAATCCTTACGGTGACTGTGGAGAGTAACTGCGAGCGGATGGAAACATTCAGCTTGTGTAATACATGAAAAGATAACAACGATCAAACGAACTGGTGATAATGCAGCCGAAATAGACTAATTACATTAAACAGTACACTCCAACTGGACATGCCACTATCTGCTGGAGCCTATTATTTCAGTGAGTTATTGAACATAAAACAATGCTTGTGGATGGAAAGATGAGGGGAGAGGCTGACTACACAATATGTCCATAATATATCTGCAGGAATAATGGAATGGTGTTTCACAATTAATAACCAAAAAATACAGAATGTCTTTTAGTCAAATGGAAAAGCTACACCCTATTCCTGCTCCACTGAGGTCAAGATAAGATACACCATCATTTTGCCTCGAACAATAGCAGACATGGGCAAGCAATATCCCTCACTCATTTCCTGATTGCTAGCATTCAGTTCCATTTCGGTTTAAGCTAGAAAATAAGCATTTAATAGTGTGGGGAGTCATTTCCCATCTAAATCACATTTCTATATTTGTAAAAGATCTGATAAAAAAAACTTTATGTAAGTTGGTCAACCAAAAGTGAAAGTGAGTTTTGTCAGTGCGCTGTAAGCAAAGAGTTGGTTTAAATGTGAACTTTTACAAACTAGGAGCTTATTGGTGATACTAAGTTTGCAATATTATATTAATGACATTAAATTGCCATTTAAATGCCATTACTCTTGAAACTCCCTATATATTCATATATATGTATATATTAGCGGTGTCAATGAGTTACAACATTTATATATATAATATTTTCCCCCTCAAATCAGGTATGGCCCAAAGCCCCCCCCCCCCCCCCCCCCCCGGAAAGTCATGATCCCCATTTTGGTTTCTTGCTCCCTAGGTTGGAAACCCCAGACTTATAAATTATAAAAAATTAATAAAGATCAAGGGCTCTGTGTACATGGCAAGGAGACATTAAAAAGGACAGAGAGAGTGGAGGTCTGGGTACTGTTCGCCCCTTAAGAAAGCGACCTAACCAAAGTTAATGCAAAATAACACAGACACACACACACACAGACGGGATGGCAGGTACAGTTGCAGGTATAGTGGTTGGAGCCTTGGACCAGTTACTGAAAGGTTGTTGGTTCGAATCCCACAGCCAACAGGGTGATCTTTTGATTGGTTCTTGAGCATGGCAGTTCAAGCTATAGTTTCACTGTCAACAATGCCTAATCTCTGGCTGTGAACCAACACTCCAAGGTTGTTTTAAGGGGAGAGGGATTTGCACGGAATAAATTAATTTCACACCAACACACTTGCATGTGTGTTCAAGCTATAGTTTCACTGAACTAACTATGAACTTTGACACACGCACACACCAACTTACACGCAAGCATGCAGACAAACACGCATACCGTCTTTCCAAAATGGTATACATCCAGTGCTAGCGAATTAGCTTTGATTGTTTAAAGCACTTTGGAAAAAACTGATGTACTTTTCATTGTAGAAGGGTAAATGAAATACTACATATATATCTACTCATTTGAAATATTTTTCTTGATAGTATATTTTCAAAGAAATGCTAAAATGTTTAACATACCTCTCTCTTAGACAAATTGGTTATTTAAAAATGTTGAGTAAAATGGAACAAATATCTATATATAATGTTTGAATATGTTAATGTAAATGTATGTAATGAGATATAAATGTACATAATTTAGATTTGATATTTTAGTCTGTTCTTTTCCAGAACCATTTAAAGTTCTGTCAAGATCGCCACATCACACAAGGACGTAAGTATATAGTGTACAAACATTTCATTCCAGCAAATAAATGTATGGTTTTAATATACATATATAATCTATTTATAAAAATCTGAGAATTGCAGTATTTAGCATGCACACACGGTGTAGTTGTTTTGAAATCTTTTCACACACAGACAAAATATACACACCCCTACGTGCAAGCATTCCTGCATATGTGAACTCAGTTCAATCCACTACTCACCTAAATAACTTGTGTCTGTAAGTCATTATTAATTTAGTGGTGATCAGAGGAGTGAGACAACAGTAAATACAGAGCTGTCACTTAAAAACACAAAACATGTAGTTCGTTCCTTAGTCCTTCACGGTGAAATCCCAAACCAAGAAATAAACACGGGGCACTTGTTTGAATTCAAACCCCTGTTGGATCCTCAAGAAAAAGAAAAAAAATGCTAAAGTTGCAGATGTAAATGCCACTGATTGATTGCAAATGTGTATTGTAAACAGAGTGCTTCCAATTATTACATGAGTAAGTGACTCTTAATTAACTGGGGATGGTGATGTCTGAAGAGGTAGGCTCACTCCCATGGGATATAGCACTGAGATGCACGGTAGAAGCATCATGAAGAAAAGAGGGGAATATGACAAAGAGCGAATGACAGCAATGAGATGAACAGCAAATTCTTCAACAGATTCCTGTTCTTATCAGTCTGAGTCTGTCACTATCTCCAACCGAGACGCATATGAATACACACGCGCGCGCACGCGCACAAACACACAATCAAAAAGTCGCCTTACGTAGATGTTACTATTATAGATGGAATATGAGAGGAAAAACAACTGAAAGAGTGGAATTGCTTTGGGAAAATACATGGAGAATTGTCCGCCTTAGAGAAATAAGGAGAGGCTTGCTGCATGACAGACAGTTGAAACATGTTACATTTAATATCAAAAGGGAAATTGTTATATGATGTATACCGGGGCAGTGGAACACACATGACCGACATATCTGCATGAAATAAATCATAAATGACACATTAAAGATGATGGTCTAATATAATATCTTATCCTACTATGGCAGCTTTCAAGTAAACAGTCCTAACACACAGCCAAATCACAGACGACTAAGTCAAACATAATCATAACTGACGGCTAAACGTGATCGTCTTGGGCTCATGATCCAATAAAGGCATCGAGTGTCTTGAGACAACAGGTACATGTGAAAAAACGCAATGCCTTCTTTCATATATAATATTATAAACCACATATAAACAAGGTGAGACAGAGAAAATGATGAAATTACAGGAGAGACGGATAACCAGATTCCTCAAAGACAGCAATTAAAAATGGATGAAGTTTGTCTGAACGGACGTGGTGAAAGAATGGATGGATGATATGAGATCTGATCAACCGACTGTCTGAACACCACCAAATACATTTTCTGTCCTTTCGCCATAGTTTAGTGTGTGAGTGTGTTTTATGTATACGTAAAGCACACACAAATACACACAGAGAGACAGGAAGACACTAAACAATTGTAAACCTACCTAGAATTACCTATAAAGAATCCCGTAAAATTGTGATGCATAGAATGTGGGTGAGAGGGGACCAAAAGAAGAGAAGGAAAAGGGGGAAAAAAGGAGTCATTGATGAAGAGTTGTTGTTTAGCTGTGGTCTCTTTCTTTAAAAAAAAATCAGTCCAAGTTCATTTACATCTGAGTTTAGAGACAGAGAATGAACAGGGGAGGAATTGAACTGGTGAAAAACAGAACTGGTGGAAAGGGTGTAGAGGACAAATATAACGAAAGGGAAAAGGGTTGAGGGGACAAGTAAAGGAAAAAGGGTGGAAAGGTATGGAATGATTTTGAGGGAGAAAGGAAAGAGTGGAGAAGGGAAAGCAAAAAGGCCAATAAAAACTCCTCTCTCTATCTCTTTTCTCTCACTCATAAATAGAGGAAATTGTACACCAGGTAGATGGAGAAGTAGATGAGGAGGCAAATGATGGAGAGAGCAAATATATGAAAAGATGAAGCACCTCCCAGCACCACGATCAGGAAGAGAAAAAACATAAAACGAAAGAAAAAATTGAATACTCCAAAGCCTTCCGTTTTGGCTGTTTGAGTGAGGTGAAAGTAGGGTAATTGGTAATCTCCCCCTCTCCAACTGTTAAAAATCTTCTTCCTTTTCCTCCAGAAACAGGAGCTTTCCGGTTTGATAAGATGTAAGCCTTCTCCAGCCCAACTATTAAATGTGTCAAATAGGCAGCATGGTGAGGTAGACTAGAGTGAGTGTAAAACTGGCACCTCTATTTGCCTTAGAAATGCAGAACTCAGACTGCGCTCATATGCTCTCTACACCCTCCTTCACCAGAAAGAGAGAGAGAGAGGGTAAGAGAGAGAGAAATGTGGAGGTGGGTCCCTCTATAGGATTTTTAATAAAAAAAGGATTCAGGGCGACAAACGTAGAAGGCAATCTCATATAATTTGGAAGAGAATGTCTCCCCCTATTGTCAATAATAAACACCTGCTACCAAACAATAGGTTTTTTAAAACATAACTGCATTTCAATAAATAACCCCACCAACCTCCAACTGAGCATGAAAAAAACTAATTATAGTTTATTATGACAGCGCCCCACCCGGGGCCAATCAGTATAATTGTGCAAATGTCAATCTTTTTGGCGAGACGCATCATTCACTGACATTTTGTCAAACGGATCCAACTCAGACTTTGCACTAAACAAGTCAACACACAGGGACCGAAAAGTATTTTATTTTTACGAATTAAAGATGTCTATGATTGGTTCATATTTTGCTCAGATCGTTTCCCTTTTGAGAACCATCAGGGTTGGACAAGATGGACACAAATATAGATTCTTTCATTAATAATTTGAATTGATTAAATCTTTTCAATAATTCTAATGGTCTTCAGTTTGGGTCAGGGAGAAGAATATCAAATAAGATTTTTTTTTCCTTTGGTGGTCTCTAGGTAGCTCAGCCATGGCTAGGTGTTCAGCATCTTGACAGAAGGAATCTGCCTTTCAAGTGTATTACAGAAGCATTCTCAAATGATAGTTGAATCAACCAATCACATTTTGACTTGGCCAGGAGTTTCCTTGTTTGAGCATGCTTTTTGAGCTGACTGACATTGGCAGGTCTACGGCAGATGTTAACAACAATTATGTTGGCTTCTTTGTTAACATCTGTAACTTTCAAAAGAGGTTTTAGTTTCATCAAGTACCACAGTTGTTTTTATTTTGCAGTTTGCTTGCTTTTAACTGTATATAGAAAAGAATGCTATGTAAAAATATGCCGCAGACAGTGTTGCATTAGATCTTTGTTGAACTTGAAAAAAATATGTTTGCAGTGGAAAGTAATAGCTGTACTTTTCAATTAGGAAATGTTTACACTGGCATGATTGGGGCTTACTGGTTTATTACATCAACAGAATGGAATGGAATGTGTTTCTATTTTACAGTTTACTTATCAGCCTTGTAGATCTGTTATACAAAATGCGCTTAGCCTACTTGGAGTGAATATGGTCACAGTTACTTTGGGGAGCTTGTAATCATCTAATTTGTGTCCATAAGTGTTGTGGTTGACACAGGTGTTTCAAAGCACACCATATTTCATCAGCAAATCATAGACTGTGCCGGTGATTTGGCTAACTGTTAAAATGCTGGGGACTCTAACCTAATTACACATCCACTCCAGTTCTCATGCACTCATTCTCTGACTATGGCTTGTTTGATTCATTTACAATGTCCTCAAAAAGCAGTGATTTACTTGTATTAGAGCTAGATTATGTCAGGTACATTAAGTAAATGAGTGATTCTGTGATTTTTTTCTTGATAAAATATTTGAGACATTTCACCCAACAGAAGGCTGAGGTCTAATATTCATGATTTGGCACTGTTTAGTCCTGTCTTGACCAGTCTTGATTTGACCTACAGTGGTCTGCAAAAGTTTGGGCAACCTTGTTAATGTCCATGATTTTCCTTCATAAATTGTTGGTTCTTAGGATAAAAAAAATCAGTTAAATATATCATATAGGAGACAAACACAGTGATATTTGAGAAGTGAAACGAAGTTTATACAATTTACAGGAAGTGTGCAATGATTGTTCGAACAAAATTAGGCATGTGCATAAATTTGGGCACTACAATAAAAAAAATAACTAAATATTTTGTAGATCCCCCTTTTGCAGAAATAACAGCTTCTAAACGCTTCCTATAGCTTCCTATGAGGGTCTGGATTCTGGTTGGAGGTATTTTGGACCACTCCTCTCTACAAAACACCTCTAATTCATTCAGGTTTGATGGTTTCCGAGCATGGACGGCTCTCTTTAAGTCACACCACAGATTTTCAATAATATTCAGGTCTGGGGACTGAGATGGCCATTCCAGAACGTTGTACTTGTTCCTCTGCATGAATGCCTTAGTAG
>JACXGJ010012903.1:0-17157 GCA_016801105.1 Esox niger
TGTGTTAAATGGACTGGGACCTTGCTGTCCATGTGTTAAATGGACTGGGACCTTGCTGTCCTTGTGTTAAATGGACTGGGACCTTGCTGTCCTTGTGTTAAATGTCATTCTGTCCATTATATCCTCTAACCCCACTCTCTCTCCCAACCTGTACAGTTATTGATATGCTGAGCCTGGACTCTAAGACCAGCGTGTCTGCGGTGAAGAAGGTGACTGGTGCCATGAGGGTGCACAGTGACATCTACATTGTATCCACGTTCCGCCTGCCTCCCAAAATGGGAGGGGTGCTGCTAGGCCTGTACAACAAACATGACAACAAGAAGTACCTGGAGCTGGCTATCATGGGCAAGATCAACAAAGGTCTTATTACTGTGCTACTGCTCTCACCCACTCAATCAATTCATTGTTTCTTAGTGAGTCACGTACCAGCATTAGCATTTATTGGGATTCTCATCCATCCATTTAGCATCCCCTTTTTTATTAGCTTTTTAGCTCTTTGTTCTTCGTTTGCTGTTACTGATGTACCTTTTCATGTAAAGTAACGTCGTCTCTACGTCTCTGTATTAGCTCTGGTGCGCTATGTGAGGGAAGACAACAAAATCCACACGGTGAACCTCCAGAATGCCAATCTCGCTGATGGTCGCACCCATTCTATCATCCTCCGTGTCGGGGGCCTGCGTCGGGAGAACCTACAACTGGAGCTCTATGTAAACTGTAGATTGGCGGACTCCATCCAAGGCCTCCCGCCATTGGTTCCTCTCCCTGAGGAGGCAGAAGGGGTGGAGATTCGTAATGGCTTCAAAGCTTATGCAAGGCTACAGGTGACAAGATGCTTTCATTTACTTAATCCTAATCCAAAACTATGCCATGGTTCATTAGCAAGGGGTGTTTAATTCAATGGCTCAACAGCTCACTGTCCATGGCTCCTATTCTCCATCTTATTTGGAGACACAGGGTGAACCAACAAAAAGATATGGTGGATGTCCACTGGAAATGTGCTTTTAGCCATGTACTGTAGGTCTTTCACATCAGTCTAGATGAGGTGATGAACTGATGGGGAGTGGAGTCAGCAGTTAATTGCACCACCTTTAACTATAGCAACAGCTGTCAATTTAGAAGCTTCACCCACAGCTTGCTATTATTCCTATTGCAGGGCGCTGTGGAATCCCTTAAACTGGCACTAGGAGGCAGTGTGGCCAAAGCAGGTGCCCTGACAGACTGTCCATTCCAGGGGGATTCGTCAGTTTACAACACAGGTGCATTCAAAATCAGAATATGATATTCAAAGATTGCTAGTTAAAAAAAGCCATTCCCATATTTTTTATTATAATTAAGTGCATGTATCTGCCTTTTAGGATGTTTTCCACCCATTTAATCCAGAAATTGCAAAGCCCTCCGGTCGTTATTTTGTTGCCTTTACCAAGTTATTTCTGTTACTTTGGTGGCACTAAAAATCCCTATTCATATTCATTCTTCAACTCTGTTTCCCAAAAGGTTGTGACGCTATGTAAAATGCAGATAAAAATAGAATGCAATGATGTGCAAATAATTTATCCTTATATTTAATTGAAGAGGGTACAAAGACAGTAAATCAACTGTTAGAAACTGAGAGATATTCAAGTTTTTTGGAGAAATACATGCCCATTTTTTGTTTGATGCCAGCAACACATTTAAAAAAAGTTGGGACACAGGCATGTTTACCACTGTTTTGCTTCACCTCTTCTTTGAACAATACTCTGTAAACGTTTTTGGAACTGAGGAGACCAATTGCTGTAGTTTTAAAAGTGGAATGTATTCAAATTTTTTGTTTGATTGTATTACAGCTGCTCAAGAGATCGGGGTCTCCTTTCTCATCTTTTTTATTTCATTATGTGCCAAATGTTTTTATTGGGTGTTATGTCTGGACTGCAGGCAGGCCAGTTTATCACACAGGCACTTTTTCTATGGAGCCATGCTGTTGTAATATGTGCAGAATGTTGTTTGGCATTTTCTTGCTGAAATATGCAAGGCCTTCCCTGAAAAAGACATTGTCTGGGTGGCAGCATATGTCGCTCTTAACCTGTATATATTATTCAGCATTAACGGTGCCTTCACAGATATGCAAGTCACCCATGCCATGTGCACAATCGCACCCCCATACCATCAAGGATTCTGGCTTTTGAACTGTGCACTGATAAGAAGCCGGATGGTCCTTCTCCTCTTTAGGACGGAGGACGTAGTGTACAGGATTCCCAAAAATTATTTCAAATTCGGATTTGTCAGACCACAGGCCATTTTACCACTTCACCCCAGCTCTGAGAAGGCGATGTTTCTGATCTTTTTTATATCTGGTTTCTTCTCAGCATGGTAGAATTTTTACTGGAATTTGTAGATGCAGGATGTACTTTTGCAGAATTGTGTCATCCAATATTGGTTTTCAGCCTTGTCCGTTACATACAGATATTTCTCCAGATTCTCTGAATCTTTTAATCATATTATGTACCGTAGATGATGAACTCTTTGCAATTTTACTTTAAGAAATGTTATTCAGCGTTGTATTTCACAGGGTAGTAAACCCCTCCCAATCCGCATTTCTGATAGGCCCGTCCTCTCTGGGATGATCCTTTATTACCCAGTCATGTTACTGACAGTTATGAAATGTCTCAGTTTCAACATCTAGTATGTTTTCTTGGTACTATTTTCTGTTGAATGTAGGGTTTAAATGATTGACACATTTCATTCTGTTTTTCTTTACATTTTACACAGCCTCCCAACTTTTTGGAAACAGGGTTGTTCTTCCATTGTTCTTTGTCTAATGAATCACTTTTTATTGTTATGGAGAATAAAACATTCTCTGACGTTTTATCTCTTACAAATAAGTATATTCCAATCTCACTGTGACCTGAATTTGCACTTACTATGTAATAAAACATATTTTTTACACTTTTCAAAAGTACCAAATTGTGGGACACGTGGTAAAACCAAATCCCTTCTTTCTTTTTACAGTGGGTGCGACTGCAGAAGTGAATTCCATTTTGGGTTAGTGTCTGAGTATCTCATTTGTGAACAGTTGATTCAATATCTTGTCGAAGTTCTGTGTCTGTTATATATATATCAATGACCGGTATGGATATTGTCTATCAGGTGACCACACTAAGGCTCTGATTGGTCAGCTGATTATCTTTAACCAGATCCTGGGAGAGCTGCGAGAGGACATTAGAGAGCAGGTGAGGTGGTGTGTGTGACTAGGTGAGTATATCATTCCGCATGTACAGTATGTGCATTTTTATTGGCGTTCTGTCCTTTTCCAGGTGAAGGAGATGTCCCTGATTAGAAACACCATTCTAGAGTGCCAAGTGTGTGGTGAGTAAATCATGGAAATAAAAACACGTAGTGCTTTGACTGATACATTCTGTTTAATGTTACTTTTTATCTACAACACCTAAAGTGAAAGACGTGCGTTACACTCTAGGCTTCCACGAGCCTCGTTCCCGCTGTTTCCCCAACCCCTGTTTTAAGGGCGTGTCCTGCATGGAGACCTTTGAATACCCAGGGTACCGCTGTGGTTCCTGCCCTGAGGGCATGTCGGGCAACGGAACTCACTGCCACGATATTGATGAGGTACCACAAAATGAAAGACAGGAGAGGGAAATTAACTGGTCTGGGCTTAAAACATTGGTCTTGACACCACCTCAACACACGCTCACATGTTAGTAGAAGATGAATTGACAAGGCTTTTAGGGTGATTAAGACTGCATCACTTCGAGTACTGTCCTCAGCACTTCTCTTATTTTTAAGAGCCTCGAACCGTTACCTCGTCTAACTGTTACCGTGTCTAATTTTCTCTCTTATACCATCTCCCTCTTACTCCTCTCTCTATTTTCTGTTTCTCTTTGTTTTTCCTCAGTGTTCCATAGCCCAACCGTGCTACACTCCAGATGCGTGTATAAACACAGTGAAGGGTTTCAGCTGTGAGCCCTGCCCCCCTGGTCTCTGGGGACCACCCCTTTTCGGCGTGGGACTGGAATACGCCAAGAACAACAAGCAGGTACCTGCAGGAGTGCACGTACCCTCCATCCCTTTAACTTACTCCCCAATTGTCTTTTTTCTTCCTGACACTTTGCCGTGGTTTTGTCCGAAGGAGTGTACTGACATTGACGAGTGCACTGAGGATGTCAACGCCTGTGTGCCCCACTCGACATGCACCAACAGCATCGTATGTAGAAAACACTTCAGTGCCAATGCTTATTACAGTGTACTGGATGTTCTGGATCTACGGTACTGTACGTTGGTCGTAGCTTTAAAAACGAGACAACGCCCTCTTGTGTTCAGATGAGAGTACTGTAGAGCCCCAGTCTACAGAAGCTGGTCAATCCCCCACTTCTCTCTCTCCCAGGGCTCGTTCAGGTGCGGTGGCTGTAAGGCAGGCTACCTGGGGAATCAGACTGCAGGCTGTGTGCCACGTAGGTCCTGTGCCATGCTCAGCTTTAACCCCTGTGATTCCAATGCCCACTGTATCATCGAGAGGAACGGAGAGGTATCCTGTGCGGTACGTAACCATGGTCTTTTAACCCTAACCCTTTGTCGTCCAGGACAGGAAAAAAGGAGCCTCGCTGCTACTTTAATCATAGCGTCAGAATACCTCTTTAAAGAAATGTTCTCCACACCTATATTCTGAATAGATTTGGTTTATAGTGTTCTCCTCTCCTTCATTGTAAATTGTTTTTGTTTATAGGGTTCTCCTTACCTTCATTGTTTATAGGTTTGGTTTATAGTGTTCTCTCCTTCATTGTATATAGGTTTGGTTTATAGTGTTCTCTCCTTCATTGTATATAGGTTTGGTTTATAGCGTTCTCTCCTTCATTGTATATAGGTTTGGTTTATAGCGTTCTCTCCTTCATTGTATATAGGTTTGGTTTATAGTGTTCTCTCCTTCATTGTATATAGGTTTGGTTTATAGTGTTCTGCACTCTTCATTGTATATAGGTTTGGTTTATAGTGTTCTCTCCTTCATTGTATATAGGTTTGGTTTATAGCGTTCTCTCCTTCATTGTATATAGGTTGGGTTTATAGCGTTCTCTCCTTCATTGTATATAGGTTTGGTTTATAGTGTTCTCTCCTTCATTGTATATAGGTTGGGTTTATAGCGTTCTCTCCTTCATTGTATATAGGTTGGGTTTATAGTGTTCTCCTTCATTCTCCAGTGTAACGTGGGCTGGGCCGGGAACGGAAACACCTGTGGCACCGACACAGACATTGATGGATACCCAGACCACTCTCTTCCCTGCATGGACAATCATAAGCACTGCAAACAGGACAACTGTGTTTTCACACCCAACTCTGGCCAGGAGGACGAGGATAACGACGGCATCGGAGATCAGTGTGACGAAGACGCCGATGGGGACGGCATCAAGAATGTGGAGGTGTGTGTGTCTGCGTGCATAATGCAAGATGGATGACTTTCAGTTGTTTAACATATTCATTGTTAAAGACGTTTTGTAAAAATATAACAGTTGGCAACATTTTGCAGGATAACTGTCGCCTAGTGACCAATAAAGACCAGCAGAACTCCGACTCGGACTCTTTCGGTGACGCCTGTGACAACTGTCCCAATGTCCCCAACACTGACCAGAGGGATACAGACAACAACGGACAAGGAGATGCCTGTGACAATGATGTAGATGGAGATGGTCTGTATCATCCACATATGAACACGGACACAAACAGACACAAACAGACACACACACAGCACAAAAATTGCAAGATGGCTGGGAAATGTTTGTGCTGGGAAATTGCAGAATTTGACATTACTCTCGTTAAATCAAACCCAATGAACTTTTTAACCAGGTCGTCGTGTCTCCCTCCTGTCTGTTCCTGCTGTTCAGGTATCCCCAACTTGCTGGACAACTGCCCCAAGATCCCCAACCCCATGCAGACGGACAGAGACAGGGACGGGGTCGGGGACGCCTGTGACAGCTGCCCTGAGATCAGCAACCCCATGCAGGTTACAGTCACTTTACATACCCCGTACTGAGCTCATGATCTACAGCTGGTGTCTGAAACAGGCTGTAGAGGACAGGCAGTGGTGTGGATCATTGTGATCTCCTTTCCCTCAGACCGACATTGACAACGACCTGGTTGGGGATGTGTGTGACACTAACCAGGACACGTGAGTCTCTGACTTTAGAAAGCATGCAGTAACCCAAACACACACACACGTTGCCTTAACACTGTTACCACCCCACTGCTCTACATCAGGAGTGCAGTCATTCCCTCTTACCAAACCATTATAGTTAGAGTTTTCTCAATTTGTAGGAGTGCAAAAATTGTGCCACATGTTTTGAGAAATAAATACATACTACGTACTATGTTATTTTATTCAGGATTTTAAAAAATCACAACTTTGTCAAAAAAAACGAAACATATTTTGTGAGTGAAATCAAATTGATAAACAACATCGCTTATCTTTTCCGCTGTATATATAAAAAGTTTAGTAATTTCCGAATGTTGAAACCAGCTGTCAATTTAAACCAGAGCTCTATAAATTAACCTCCTAATAATTGCTTAATTTAAAATATATATTTGAGTATAGAGTCAGGAGAAGAAAACATGCATAATAATTGCTGAGGACACTGTATAACATCATTAGAGGCATGAATCCACATAGTGTGTATGGTATAGCACATTTTAAAGGTAATATACAATTGAGATATGTGCATTTTACAATTACTATAGATGTGTTATTATATAAGCCAATAAAAGCATTTACCAAGAATATGATCCCTGTGATTGTTAAGAAAATTCCAAAGGATCATTGTAGTCTTTCTTGTGAGTTGGGTAAGAGGCTGACTTAATCTCTATGTGTTTCCCAGGGATGGGGATGGTCACCAGGACTCCAGGGACAACTGCCCTGACCATCCCAACAGTTCCCAACTGGACTCTGACAACGATGGTCTGGGAGACGACTGTGATGATGACGATGACAACGATGGGATTCCAGACGTCCAAGACAATTGCAGACTCATCACCAACCCCAACCAGAAAGATTCCAATGGTAACCACCTTTAATGGGATAATTCACTGCTTAAATATTAGCTTGATTGCTAGATGTTACAAGTGTCTTTCTGTGACCCTCTCCCCTTCCAGTCAACGGAGTGGGCGACGTGTGCGAGAACGACTTTGACAATGATTCAGTCTGGGATATGATTGATGTGTGCCCTGAGAGTTCTGAGGTCACACTGACAGATTTCAGAGCCTATCAGACAGTCATTCTCGACCCAGAGGGTGATGCCCAAATTGATCCCAACTGGGTGGTGCTCAATCAGGTGACCCTTGACCTTCCTGTTATTCTCAATACCTTCTGAATGTTCCCTTGCATAGAAATCAGTGTGAACAGAGTGAACAGAACAGGCTTCGGATGTTTGGCCCTTGTAATTTCACTAGTAAATATCTGACTTTACTAATAGCTGCCTAATGTGTAATGTTATTTTGAATTATGCTATCTAACGTAACTCAGAAAACCGCATTTTCTTTTATTATGTCAGTTGTGTTTTTTCAACAAATTGCAGAATGGACTTAAAGCTTTTACTTTCTGTTATGGCTAGACTCACAATGGCCACCAGTGCTATAGGTTCCCAAACTGAGGGGTTGTAGCAGAGATGTAAATAATGAAATAATGTCATAACATTGCAGACCTCCAAGGAGATGTCTCAGTTGATATTTGTTTGGATGTGGATCAGATGCAGCAGGCTGCATCAATGCAGGATTTTTGTGGAGAAACATTTCATTGTGAAGTGATACAATGTACATCTTTCCTGTGAGCTTAATTTCTCTAAATAAGGGGTAAAGGGTATATTGGACTCAATTTGTGATTTGACAACCGCCTTGGTAATATTCTAAACTTTGAAATATGCAGTTTCTGTATGTCTCTCTGAATCTCAGGCAGTGAACAACATGTATTCTCTTTAGTCAGAACTTTTTTCCCCACAGGGCCCTGACAAAAACATTGTGAAACACTGCTTATGCCATCATTGACTTTAATGGGGTCGCCTGTTCTATTCATTCTAATTTCTGTTCCTCTGCCGAGGTGTGGCTGATGCATGCCAGATCTTATAATGCCTGGATAGGTATTTTAAGTACCAGCTAACCACATATGTTTTAGCAATCTGGTTCCCAACAGCAAGGTCCATGACGTGGCTAACAAACATTAGTTGATGCATGCAACGTCCAAGCAGGGGAAGTAAATCGCGACCAAAATGGCTTATGCTAGTGAACTCACATTGAAACCTGGTATGTTGTTTTGGCATATTTGCGATTTGTGTTGATTAGTAAAGGTCTTACAGAATACTCTGAAAGGATATGTGCCTCATTGTAATACATATACTGACATTAGAGTGTTTGTTTGGTTCCAGGGTATGGAAATTGTTCAGACCATGAACAGTGATCCTGGTTTAGCTGTTGGTATGTAGGCTCTATGTACACCGTTGAATTAAATGGAAAATGAACACAGCTGCTTTCAACGGACATAATTGCAATGAATTGAACTGTCAATGTCCCTCAGGCTACACAGCGTTTAATGGGGTGGACTTTGAGGGCACTTTCCACATTAACACGGTGACAGACGACGACTATGTAGGTTTCATCTTTGGCTACCAGGACTCGTCGTCCTTCTACGTGGTGATGTGGAAACAGACGGAGCAGACCTACTGGCAGTCGACTCCCTTCAGGGCCACGGCGCAACCTGGCCTGCAGCTCAAAGTGAGTGATGGGTTATAGAGGCTTTTAGACAGCAGCCTCTAGGTGGCGATGTTGCTAAGAACCCCGGCCGAGAAGGGGCAGTTCCTTGGGTTTGAAACCAACTTAAGACAGAGTCTGCTCTTTACTTTAAAAACCTATTGTGGTACAGAAATTAAAAAAACTTGCATTGTTATCTATTGAATTGTGAAATGATGATTAAGCAAGTGCCATCTACTTCAGAAAAATTCGATAAAATGTCTGTGTTTGTTGTCCGCCTCCAGGCTGTGAAGTCCCGTACCGGCCCCGGGGAGTACCTGCGTAACGCCCTATGGCACACGGGGGACACCAATGAGGAGGTGAAGCTGCTGTGGTCGGACCCCAGGAACGTGGGCTGGAGGGACAAGACGTCCTACCGCTGGCAGCTCAATCACAGGCCCCAGGTGGGCTACATCAGGTAGGCCCCACCCCCTCCTGTCTGCTGCCCTCCTCTCCATGTTCATCCAAATCATCCGTTTGAACTCTGTTTCCTTCAGCTGCACCCACCCACATACACACACACACAGTCATTTTGTTACTTTTTTAATCAGATATTTGCAGTATTATCAGGTGTGAGTAGTACTGGCGGATGGGTTTGATGGTGTAAAGCTAAACTGTATGTGGTCGTGGAATACACAGCCGTGTGTGACCACTATTCACCACTAGAGGGGGTTTCACTGTGTGGCCTGGTCTTGGATGATTAGCAAAGAAAAGGAAAGCTGTTTGGTGGCAGTAGGTTGGACTGAGTGGCTGTTCCCCAATTTCTACTCCATATTTTTCCCTCCTAAACTTCTTTGTGACTTTTACAGAGAGACCGGGCCCCCTGGCCCTCTTTTGTCCCTGTTGCCATGTCAACCAAATCCTTGGCAAGAATTTGCAGAGAGCCCGTTCATATGCAGATCCAGAGGAAACTACTGTAGAGTGGGGGGTCCAAGGGAGAGAGGTGGAGAAGGAGGGGAAATGAAAGTGGGAGGTGGGGAGAGGAGAGATGGAGGGGGAGAGGAGAGAGGAAGGGAGAGAATAGAGAGGTACAGAATGGAGAGAGGGAGAGGAGAGGGAGGTGGGAGGGAGGGGAGGGAGCAAGGATATTGTGAGAGTCAGAGAGAGAGAAACAAACAGTCTGAAGGCACTCAGTAACATAGCAAAACACAGGGAAAAAATGAAGCAAATAACAAATTCTATGATGTAAATAAATAGGATACCTTAAACGAGACATTAAATATCTGCATGCATAACATCAAATGGACTTCACATTTGTTTATGCACATAGAAGAGATTTAAAAACATCACTGACACATTTTCAAAGACTTCGAGCATCTCCAAAAGTAAAATGAATTTCTCCTCCAAAAAGCCAGAGGAGAGAGTTGGGGGGAGGTTGAGGTGTGAGGATGTGGTGGCGGGCTGCAGTGAGTGGAGAGAAAACCAGGCCTTCTTAGAGGCAGGGAGGCCCTATTCAGACCCAAACAGAGGGACACCTGCTTTGTATGCTGTGCAGGGGAGTGAATGGAGCACTACAGCACTACTCTCAGGCGCTGGTCGGGCCAGGGGCCGGGCCGGGCCTGATTCCCTCTTCCATGTTCCTCCAAATCATCCATTTGAACTGTCTGTTTCCTTGACACTGTGTTTACATTTGCTTCTGGGTTTTACTCTGGTGGCATTACATCTGAATAACACTTTTACCTATTGCCCATTTTGTCCACAACACCACATTATGTCTATATGTAATGTGGTAGGAATAAGGACAGTGTGACTTTATAAAATCACATTCGATGAATACTAGACTGACATTACCAGCAAATTGAAAATGTTTTTCCCGCAAATATTCCCTTTCATTGTGGAGTGTGTCCCCTTACTGGGGTTTTGTCCTGTGCTCGGCTTCAGGGTGAAGTTGTATGAGGGGACAGAGATGGTTGCTGACTCCGATGTGGTGATTGACACTACCATGAGAGGTGGACGACTTGGTGTCTTCTGTTTTTCCCAAGAGAACATTATCTGGTCCAATCTGCGTTATCGCTGCAATGGTAACGACTCCCGTCCTCACACTGCTGCCAGCCTGTAATGCTGTTCATATGCTTGTATTCAGTGCACATAATGCTAGAACGGACATTTACTAATGTTCTGCTTCATGTTTTTCTGCAAATGTCGCGCCGCAGACACTGTTCCAGATGACTTCAACCAACACCGCAAACAGGTCCTGATGCACATCAAAGTGTGAGAGGAGTCGGAGGATGTGTGAGTGACAGGTCGTGGAGAAAGACACCCTGACCAGAAGTCTCACACATTCACACAAACTCTCCCACACCCACTCTTACTTCATCTTCATAGGTCCTCACGGCACTATGATGTTTTCATGTGTGCAAGTGGGCTACAGAAATAATTCGTCGCCACTGAAATCAGTGCAGCCAAGCCTGAGTTTAGGAATTGCAAAGCACATACTGTAGTTACATTTTAAAGAAAAAACAACAGGAATGACACAAAATATTATGACACAAAATAATATGTCATAGCTCCATTATGCTCAAAAGTTATTTTAACTTCAACCAGTAAATGCTAGCGATTGCTAGCTTTGCTAAGTATTCTACCTTTCTGTCTTAATGAAAGTTACAATGATAATAACACACATTGCACATGAAAACTCTTTTAAAGTTGTATGCAAAATATTGAGAGGTTTGTACTAATAGACATTCCAATTTTTTTCCAGCTAATAAGAAAACAGTTATGATATTTAATTTAAGATATTTATGTAATTTGAATCAACACGAATAGCAGATTTTGAGGGCTTTTTTAATTCTTATTATAATAGTGGGGCGTGGCCACTGTGAATCATCCTGTGAGGATCTATACAGACTGACAACTGTTTTAGTGTGTGACTGTCTGCCAATGAGTTATAGGGGAGAGGTTTCAGAGTTGTGATAAAGGTGTAAGAACCAATTATTTACATCCTTAACTTTCCATCAAACTGGAAAAGCGTAAGGGGACCAGAGATTATACATTATCATTATAAATAACATTTGTGACTGCTGGGTTTGAGTTGCAGTCTTTGCCCTCGGTCTTATTGTACTGTATATTAATGGTGGTTGTGTGAACGACCTCTGTTGAGTTTGACAGTTGCATTACGTTTGAGTGCTGTGTTTCCAGCTATTTGAGGAACACACGGATGCTGTTTTAAGATGGAACATTTTGAGTTTTTTCATCAACAAACAACTGTAAAAGAAGCATAAGCTAATGTTACAGGGATTGGAATTGGATAAATACTGTATATGCTCTGGAAACACTGTCATAACCAGATAATGTTGTCACAGCAGAGGAATACACATTTGTCACAAAAGAGATGCAGCTATGTCATTTCTTGCCTCAGTGGAACATGAGCATTTTCGTGTTTTGAATAGGTTTTGACGTTAATGGATTATAGATTTTACTTTTCTTGACTTTGTGCGTGTTCCCACTAATTTTGAATAAAGCCTCAAAGTAAACGTTTTTATGAACTATGTAATCTCCAGCTAATTCATTAAACAGGAGCATAGCAAAGAGCAACACATTCTTTGTCTATAAGAAAGTAAAAACGTTTACATTTCTTTAAATACATTTATTAGAAATTTGTGACACTGTACACAACATGCAAATGAAAAATGATGCTTATAAAACTAGATTGGTATCAAAAGCTACTGTGAGTTTTAATGCTGTCTTGAGCCCACATCCGTGTATGTGGAGACTGGTACCACCTGTATCTATTGCCAAGCATTTCCTTGCTGTCTGCTTGTATCTTATTTGCAAAACATAGAAGTACATATACATGTACATGCAATGTTTAATTTGATATATTATGTGTCCCACAGTAAACTTGCTGTTATGTTGCTATTGTATTAAGACTGTAATAACTCAACACAAACACCATATGAACGGGTGGTTAAATAATAATATTTAACTTTTAATTTTAACAAATCCACTGTAGTAAAAAACTGAAATATACAGGTTGCCCTGCAAACAAATGAGTGTTTGAAATGCCAGTATGTTAGCATTCTATGGCATGTCCTACTATTGACCCCTACACCCAAAGCACATTGTATGTTCCTGTTTTGACTACAGACTATTGTTGCTCAATTCCAGTCATATTATTCATTCCCTTTGCTATATCCTTGCAAACATTCTCTCTCAGGTGTGAGATGCAAAATAGGCTACTGCTGTAGTCATTCTAGTTTTTTGGCCAGAATTGGTGCAATACAGCAGTGCTTTCAAACCCAATATGTGGGAAATTTCAGTGTGAGGCCACAAGGGCAGAGGCAAAGGAAATACTTAGTGGGTTGGAATCAAGCCTGGTTCGAGTTGGCAAAAGTTCTCAAGTGGCAGCTAGCCAGCCAGTGGTCAGGTGGGGACAGTGGGAGCGGTTGGAAGCAGAGGGTTACCAACTATGCAGAATATATTCCCTGGGATTCTCCTATAGCATGTCATACTTTTGTTATAATAATAAACAAGGTGCTTTTAATCCTGAATTCTGATTGGCTAAAAGCTAGGGTCTATTGAGACCACCGCTGTTTTATACTGGCCCTATACCACACCCCTCATCGTGCTTTATTGACTAAACATAAATTGGGTCAATATGGCCAAACTACATACCCAGCAATCACTTTTGTCTTGGACATGGTAATGGGTGGGTATGTGTCGCAGAGTTCAGAAGTATGCATCTCTAAATAATTCTACTAAATGTGCTATAGTGAAATGTGCTGTAGTGATTTTTAATTGAAGTAGTCCTTAAAGTTCTCTTTCATATATTGGGGGAGGAGAATAGGGGATAACAACCTTTCTGAGCTCCTCTGTTGAAGATGGAATCCCCTGGGTCCGGGAGGCCGGGACGAGTGCAATATTGGGAGGGCATCGTACAACAGTGCACCACATCCCACACCTGCCTGGCCCTGGGAGGGCTTAAGACAATCTGGATCCCCAAACACCAACTTCTTCATGATATGGCTGCAATCCCAATATAACCTTCTCTTAAGATATTTCTGAAACTTTACCTGAGGAAGACAAAAAGAGCTCATTCTCTGTCTTCACATTAGCTCTTAAACATGACATAACAGTTACCAGGGCAACAGGTCTTCAAGCAACATAGGTTAATCTGTTTTGGACTGCCATAAAATAAAAGTAAAAAGGTTTTCAATGAAAAAAAACATTTCCACGTTGTATAATATATTGTATAAAGTATAAATTATCACAGATTCTACTGAGATGCTTAACAGGTACAACATTTCATCTGGATACACCTTTGAAGAGTGTATCAAAGCTCACATTGTCCAAGCCTTTTCTTAATAAGTACATCAGAAAACATAGGCCAATGAAAATTCGTTGTAATACTTACCTCAAATCACTTGTTCATTTTTCTTAATGTCCTAGTGTCGCCACTCAGAAAAAGTATTGAAATTACTAATGAAAATGCATCAACAACAACTTGCCAAGCAGTTAGTAGGATGAGTACTTATTTGTCCGGATTCCCTGACGTGGTGGTTCTGTTTTGCTTAAATGCATCCTGAACCCATTGTGCAATTAAGTATCCAGAGCCGAAGATAGGCTAGAGGATTTCTTTCCTTTCCCAAAAGCTCTCTCACAATGGTCCTCGCGCTCCGAACAGCTAGTGCTTGGTCTGTGGGCCCCGCCTCCACTGCTACAACAAACAAAGGCCACTATGCAAAGCTCGCTGAAGCATGTAGGTGCCCTCTTAAAAGAGAATTGGGCCTAACTTAGGATATTTTCGGCAGTTGAGAAAACACGTCCGACTGACTATACCTCGTTCTGTGTGTATTCCCACAGTAAGATTAAAACGGCATCTGAAACAGTTTCTGATTGCTATCAAATATATCCACATTTGTCATTTTAGTATATTCCGTGGTAAACTTATTTTATTTTGTGCCATAGGTATTGGCCACATCTCGAGTGAAAACTCTTGAAAAGTAATTTCGTTTTAGGCTATGCTTTTATTTGTTGTAGTAAAAAAGAAGTCGGCAACCTGTATCTTAATTTAGGAATGGCGGAGCCTGGTGGTGTTCTGTTCAAACCACCGTATTGACATATATCTACACGTTTTTGTTTTGACGAAACTGGAGGCATGGTCCATATTGCAGAATATCGTGGCTAGGCTACCTGTCAAAAATGCAGTGAACCAGGGATTTAGGGTGCAAACGGCAGGTGAGCCAGTAAACAAGAAGACAGTATTGTAAATGAACATCTATAAAAATAAGGAAGCACACTAGCAACAACAGGTTACAAATAGAACAGGTTGCCAGAGCCGCTGTGATAGTTTTAAATAACTCCGGGTGCTTTGAGCGTGTTCGCCCAAGTGAACAGTTGTTGCGCGAGCAGCAGGTGTTCGACCGGAGTGATTTATAGGCTACAACTCGTGGAGGAAGGCACACTGTCAAAAATCTCACTCATCTGTGGGTTGACAAAGAAAGAGGAAGGAACAGCGTCTCGCAATGAAGCCCGTTTGAGACTGGACACCAGTTTCGGGGGCTCACCCGGAAAGTGGGAGTTAGCTATCTGTGCGTGTAGCCAACTTTGCCTTTTCCTATTGGAACGAGGTAATTTAGCCTACAGTGCGGTCTACGAAGCTTCATCAGAGGTAAGTGATTGGGTGAGGGTATTATGGTGTGTTGCTTTCTATTGTTTATCTGAACAGTAAAATGTAATCCTGTGTGAGTTACACATAATGTATGGATTGAGAAAGGTTTGGGTCAAGTAAGTGTAAGGTCTTTGATTTGATTTGATTGGAATATATTTTTTTGTAACATTGTAGAAGAAAACGATTAACTTGGTCTTCAGTGTTAAACTTATTGTTTTTTATTGCCTAACATTAGAACAACCTATGCTTTTGTGTTTCAGTAAATACAGCATTAAGATGCACAGTAGGGACACTTGGGTGACATTGACAATGTGGAATTTAAGGTAGCTATTCAAAAACAGAAAAAAAAATATCCCAGATTAGTCATCAATTACCTTAAAATAATATGAATAATGAAAAAAACATATTATTTCTAAAGATATATAAATAATCAATCAGTCAAAATTGATGTGAATGTTTTGATAAAATTCCCCAATCTAAATGTGCTCCACAGGAAGAGTAGCTGCTTCACCTTCAGAAAAATGCATAATCAAATTAAATGCATATGAGTATATAACAGTGCGAAACAATAATATGTCATAAAGAGAGATAATATTTCAAAATACGAAGATGCTATCATCTGCACACATTTATTGACCTTACCTATGCTGATAAAGATTGCTTCCATTCAATTGTCTTTCATTAATAAGTCAAAAAGTATTAAAAACTTGACAGTAAACAAATGTTTGCCCATTGAACAGCCAATAACTCACTGTGGCTTTTGTGTCCAATGCTATTTCGGGTTTCGCATGATGAATGACATAAAACCCAAACCCCCAGTGAACTGACAGAACCATGTGTAGAACCACATGGAAATGTCACACTAGGCCATGCCGGGGAAAAAACATCCCTGGGTTGAATCTTGAATGTCTATCAAATCAATTTCTGCGGTATTGCATATGTCAGTAGAGCTCAGGGACAGTGGTGGTCTTTCAGAAAGAGGAGTTTGCAGACACACTGTGCGTGTGCGCACGTGTGTGTGTGTGTATGTGTGTGTGAAGGCTCGTTAAGTTTTAGGTTTTGTAGTAGAACGATGGTGAGGGGTGCAACATTACCCTACGGGGAGTACCATATTGGTGTTTAATTCACAAGTGACTGTCTGTGTTGGTTTGTGGATGCACAGTAATTATTTGCTGTTCCAATGGAACAAACGGAACCCTGTCAGTGTTGTGGGTCTGTGCACAGAGGGAGGTCACTGGGATTTTCAAAGCTGTGCAAAAAAGTGCAGCTGCATCAGAATCCATTGGCCAGCATTCCAGACCTTAGCCACTACACTATAGTGAACACAATGCTGACCGGACAACAAAAGGGGACCAATCCAGGGCATTCAATAGGATGGAAACATAAGTGAAGAGACTGGGTTAGGGGTGGTGAACAGACTGGGTTAGGGGTGGTGAAGGGACTGGGTTATAGATGGAGAAGGGACTGGATTAGGGTTGGAGAAGGTACTGCTTTAGCGTTGGTGAATAGAATGGGTTAGGGGTGGAGAAGGATGGTGATTCACACTGATGCACTGGAATTCATTTAGTAATGCAATTTGAAGATATGTCTGATTGAAGATTGATTGTGACAGCTAGTCAAAGCCACTCCCTCTGTTGGTATTGAACCCGCTGTTGGTCACACCTGCTTGGCCCTGTAGGCATGTCTATTTCAGACATGTGGAACACATGGTGCAAAGAGGAAGGTTGGACAGAAATGCTGGTATATATAGTGCACTCTATTTCTGTGCCTTTCTACCCCACCAACCCCTTCGTACC
>JACXGJ010012904.1:0-17151 GCA_016801105.1 Esox niger
CCTGCTCTCCTTTCCCTCGTCCCTGCTCTCCTTTCCCCTCGTCCCTGCTCTCCTTTCCCTCGTCCCTGCTCTCCTTTCCCTCGTCCCTGCTCTCCTTTCCCTCGTCCCTGCTCTCCTTTCCCTCGTCCCTGCTCTCCTTTCCCCTCGTCCCTGCTCTCCTTTCTCCTCATCCCTGCTCTCCTTTTCCTCATCCCTGCTCTCCTTTCCCCTCATCCCTGCTCTCCTTTCTCCTCATCCCTGCTCTCCTTTCCCCTCAGCAGTTCTATGGACCGATGCAACACCAGCTTTGATGCGGTGGCCAAGATTAGAGGAGAGACGTTCTTCTTCAAAGGTTAGTGGGCGGAGAAGCGGTTGCTTCCTGGTGGTCCATCTTTCATTATTTTTCCCAGGTACCCATGCTGATCCTCAGGCATGATTGCCCCCTGGTGGAGGACGTGTGTACTGAACACCAGTCCGTCTCTCATCCCCTCTGCAGGGCTGACTATGTGGCGGGTCAGTACCGAGGGTCTGGTTTCAGGGCGAGGGGCATCGGTGAGGAGGCTCTGGGGGGGTCTACCCCCTAACCTGCCCCCTCTGCAGGCTGTTTTGGAGAGACACTCCGACAACGCCATCATCTTCATCACTGGTAGGTAACCTCTGACCCCAATCAGCGCACGCACACACACACACACACGCACACACACACACACCACACACACACACACACACACACACACCCCCCCATGTCCAGGTAAAAGCACCATTTGGTACCGTTCTAGGTTAAGCATGCCTTTACAGAGTCCAAACCCGAACCAGGTTTAGGGAAGTGCTCCATTGTCCTCAGAACAGACTGGGTTGGAAGGTACCATAATGCATCAGTACATTAGTAACAGCAGAGGAGTTGGTACTGCAAACCTGACCAGTGAACTCTTCACTTTACCGATTTGTATTTTAGGCTCCCAGTTTTGGCTGTTTAAGGACCTCTCTCTCCAGGAGGGTTCCCCCCATTCCCTCTCAGCTCTCCTGAAAAGGGGTGGGACAGAAGGAAAGAGAGGCGTGGGGGGGGTTGGAGGAGAGGGAGGCAAGGGGGAGCAGGGCCTGATGTGGGACTCAGAGGAAGGACCAGTTTGGGGGGAGATTGGAGAGGGAGAAGCAGGAGGAAAGGAAGAAGAGAGCAACACCTGGACCAAACTCATCAGAGGAGGAGTGAATGGGATTACCACTCAGAGAGACGGTGAGAGAGAGAATTTCATCTAAAAAAATAAAAAATATTGGCTCAGGATTTAGAAAATCCCTCTTCAGAACCGCCTCCTCATTGACCAAGCTCAACAGCCACTGAAGGCCCTGTGGGTTTGACCCCCTGCCTCCATAAGATTATTTCAGTGAAAAAGTGAAAGATCCTATCAATACAGTATGTTCAGACCTGTTCTATATCACTTCTGCAGGCTCCACCTACCTCTTCAGAGGGGATTTCTATTGGAAGTTCCCCTACCCTGGCTCCCTCCCCGAGGCGGGGTACCCTCGATCCACGGCCATCGATTGGTTGGACTGCCCCCACCCCTCTGTGCCTGTCGCAGAAGACCACTCACTCTCTCAGTCTCCCCCTACTGGACGGCAGGAGCGTCGCGAGTGGGAGAGGGAGGAGAGAGGCACGGAGGCGACGGCAGGCCAGAGGAGGAGTCAGAGCCTGGACGGGGCAGCCGAGAGCGAGGGACGGCAGCGGTGCACCTGTCGAAATGGAGCGTCAGAAATGAAGCCCATGTTGTTTAAAAGTGCCCTCCTGTTGTTCCTTCTGCCCCTCCTGTTGTTCCTTCTGCCCCTGGTGACAGTGTGATGCCCAAGGTGGAACCACGGCTCACTCTCTGACAGCTCGTCATCCCCAATGTCCCGTGACAACCTCCTACACTCACCTCTTCACTCACACCTCACCTTCATCACCGACGCCCCTGGCCTCTGCCATTCAGGCCTTTACACTCCCTTCTGGGGGCTGGCTGTCCCCTCGGGATGCCAACTAATCCCAACACGCCAGAACATTCGGGATTCTGACGAAATGTCCGATCTTACATGCATTGATAAACTCCTCTCTTGACTACTGCAGCTCCCTGCTCTCCGGCAAGCTCCAAATGGTTCCAAACTCTGCTGCCAGACTACTCACTCACACCAAGTACTGACAGCATATCACCCCTATCCTCTGTGAGTTACACTGGCTTGCTATCCCCCAACGCATCAACTACAACTACTGACATATAAAGCCCTAATTAATATCGCCCCTGCCTACCCAGCAAAAAGTCTTCCATTTCAACCTACACACTCACTCCAATCCGGAACTGCAGGCCACCTCATAATCCCCAATTGTGAGAGCTGAAAGGCTCTGTACCGCCAGCTGCCTCATATCTAGTAGAAGAATAGGCCCATACCATCAACTGGGTGATCTGGTGATCTGGGCCGTATTCACAAAACACCTTAAGGCTAAAAGTAGATCTTAACTGGCTGTTTTTGGTTAAATTCATTAAAAAATGTGTGTTTCAGTCCTAACTTTAGGACTCCTGCGTTTTTGGACCAGCTCCTATATCTGGGAAAAGTTACTACGACCAAATCACAAACAATCCTAAAAGGCTGCTACAGCCAATCCGCTTCGTAAAAAATAATCGACGTGTTAGAAACATTTATTGATACTGAGATTTTAACAAGGTATCACCTTAATCGTAAGGGTATTATGATCACAGTAGAGCTAGTTTTTTATGCAGTTACTTCGCCGAAAACCCCCCAAAAAAACAATAACATCATAGACCAAGGTTGTGACGACTCTACGCTACTTGGCCACAGGGAAAATACAGTTATCCAGCGCAGACGATCTCCGTATATCTCAGTCTTCCGTCAGTAGAATATTACATCAAACAATAAATGCCTTATTTGATTAACCCATTTCGTCCGACAAATCATTGTTTCCTCATAATGTTCGCCAACTACAAAGAAACAAAGCCGACTTCATGGCCATAGCGGGACCACCCGGTGTAGTTGCTGCTATAGATGGGACACAATAACACAAATGTATGCATCAAAACACGCATTTATTTACCGAGCTGTCAGACATGTAAAATACTGATCATATTCTGAACATATCTTGACTAGTCAGTATATAATTCTGGGTTCCATGTTTAATCATTGGCACTTAGCCTACATTTACATTTTTATATACTACAACACATCCTACAATATTGCTATGATAAATTCACTGACAAGAGACCCGTCCTATTCCAGCCAATCACGGCCGACATAGTAAAGTTCGATTGTTTGTGTAAAACCACATCATCCAAAACAACGGGGTCAACCACGCCTTTCTTTTAGCTTAAGTCTTCTCCCTGTTCCTTAGTAAAAGTTAGCCAAAGCGGCTTTGTGAATACGTTGTAAGAGGAAACGTTTAGCTAGGAACATCCAGCTCTGTTTAGAAGTCTAGTGGTATGATAAAATGTTTTATGAATACGGCCCCTGGACCGCAGGTAAGGGATTTTTAAGCGATCCGGTATTGCAGGCTACCTCATAATCCCCAAGTCGAAGCTCAAAGCCTTGGTTGACAGAGCTTTCTCTAAGGTGGCTCTGGAAGTCCCTCCCCAAAACCATCAGTGAATCTGAGACAATTCAAATCCTCCAGCAACGCCTCAAGACTCATCTGTTCAAAATCGCGTACCCATAGCCACACTGTTTCTTTAGTTTTTCATTTTGTAAAGTGTTTTTGCGTCCTTAAAACACTAAATAAATAAGATTCATTATTATTAAGGAAATGTCGGTGTGTCTCCATCCGTCTGTAAATAATGTTTAGGGATTTGACGAGTTTACCTACGTGATATCTTAAAAACCGTTGGTCCGATTTTGACGATGATTCAGTGTTATGTCTTGCCACAGAAATCCAGCAACAAGAACCGTGGACAGGGGAGTTTTCCTGACTAGAGTGTTGGGGTGTTTTAGCTAGCGAGAGTACCTGATAAACTAAACGTAAGAACCAAAAGTCCTCACAAGTATAGTAAATCAACAAAGAGTGTCAATGTCCAGATTACGTTTAACAGGTAACCAAAAGGAACGCCCGGATACATTGAATGCAACATTTCTGCTGACTGCAGATTGCTATCGGTTGAGAAGTGTTTTTAGAGCCTTACTACCATCTCCTCTCTTCTCTGCCGAGGAAAAGAAGACTCAAAAGAAAAAGGTAGTTTCACAGTGACGTGGCTACTGGCAATGAAATACTTGCATTCATAAAATAACTTCTACTCTAACGTTGTGTTTCATGACGTTTTGAAAATGCATCGGGATCCATAAAGGCAAGCATGTGAACAGGCTACATTTACATGGCTGACCTTGTACTATGGCCTAGAACAACAACCAGCCACAGCAGACAGCAGAGGGTGGCTTGAGGCTTGAATAAACACCATCTAATGAAGGGAAAGTTCACCATGGCTGCCCCAATAATTATACTAATTACTTATGTTTGCAGTAATACATTTGTGATAAAAATGCAATATATCCTCAATACAATTGAGAATGAATTTGCAGTAGTATCTGCTTCCTCTGTTCAAAGTTCATTTATCAAATGCACTGGATAGCACCACGTTAAGCACATTTGTGTTTTAATAAAATACAGCAACTACCAGAATTCATAACGAAAGCAGATCCCACAGAATGTGCAGGGCAACGTGCTGATGAAAATTGATATAAAATTGCTTGCATAGAAATATAAGGCTGGGACTGAATAATGATATAAATTACAAAAATAGTAGAAAAATATAATAAAATTAGGGACCTGACAACAGAATAATTACATCAGGACCTGTCTGCATCTGTCGTAACCACAATAAATAGCCATGTCATGTTCTTACAGTTTACATGATTATCAGACAGGCCACTGAAAAGTATAATAATGTTAAAAAATATTGCTTTATCAACCAATTCAGAGGGGTTTATCTGGAAATGGATTACCCCTTCAATAATGATTTCATCTGTGCCGTAGAGTTCAACCCCATGTAAATTGACTGTGGGGATCAGTAGGAGCCAAGACTCCCCAGGCTGGTTTGGGTTATTTCAGTGTTGCATAATCTGGGAAGAAACATTCTCTTGAAACACTCTATTTTCCATATAAACAGAAGGTGTTTCAACTCACTTGACATCCAAGGTGCGCTTCTTGCTACGACTTCCCTCTCTGACAACTTCGTTCACCAGGATACACACCATGTCTGTTCTCTACGTCTTCCCTCTCCTGGCTCTGTTCTCTCTGGGAACCGTAGCACCAAAACCGCAGGACTGCGAGGATCTGGTGAAACCACTCGTTCTGGAAGACAAACGCACCGTGAGTACATGGCTAATGTAGGGACATATCACCAGTAAAGTGCAATGCTTTTCAAACACACAGCCATGTGTGTAAGGCTCAGTTTACTATCACGTACTTTAGATGTAGTGTCATTTCAGATCTGAAAAGAAAATCGAAAAGTGTTTGGAAGGTATTCAAAGACAATTTGCTCCAACTTTTAGGCTGTGCTTATAGGAATAACTACTATTTTGCACAGGTCTTTGGGGATTGGATCTTCCTAGAGGGTTTTGGAGACCATGAGATTGTAAATGACATACTAAGAAAGACCCAAAGCTCCTGGATTCAAATCCTACCCACTTCAGATAATGAGACATATCTTCTTAACCAGGGAAACTTGATGTAAGTGATCAAGCTCTCTACAGTACACGTTTTTGTATCTTTAGACATAATGTGTCTTTGATGAGACATGAAGATAAAAGCTTTAAAGGCATAGTTAATCCAAAATTCATATTTTTCTCAAATTTCACTTACCAACAGATGTTCCAGAAGGCCCATAGGATCATTTTTCAAACAATCCATTATTCAGCTCCGTCCCAGTCTGTAATTAGCGTTGTTAGCATCGTCCAAATTTATGAATGGAAACGGTTCGTACCGCTATCGCAAAGCAGCATAGCAAGTTGAGACCTACTCCAAAACACTTCAAACTACATTCCGTAATCTGTCACGGTAGCATCAATTTTTGCGAGAAACATTTCAGTACAGAGGATTGTGATCCACGTTCATTTAAAAGAGGACTAAAGGCACATGCAATTCCCTCAAGTTACCCAGTTCAATCCGTGGAGACACGACATTGTAACAAATGCTTCCGATTTCTATGTTTTAATACACAAAGTACACACTGCCTCCAGATATTCTGGTCAAGTGTTGGGGATTAATGTGCTCACCATCGCCACCGTTTGCTCACCAAGATTCTATTTGGTCAATTCATCATCTGTGTATTGTGGTTAGAACAAGTAAGGCTCTATCCCCCAAAACATTTTCTCCCAGCTCGTATTCAGAGTCAGACATAATATGTATTTTCCTTTCTCTCAAGCACAAAAAGTTTGACTGTCTGAGGTAAATATCAAAGTCTTGCATTCTAGCTAGCGACTACTAACTTTTGTTTACTGTGTATACTCTTAGTCTACCCAAACGAACACGTGGGTTGATACAATTGTAAACAAAACTTACCGGTAAACACAGGAAGTACCCGTTTATGTGAAATGAGAATTACATCATGAAAAATTTAAACTTTATTTCGAGGAATACAACATCATCATGTTCTTTGAGATGAACAACACTGCTTGTCTTAGTTTGGAGTGTTTTACAGTAGTTTTCCACTTGCAATACAGCTTTCTGATAGGGATACGTAGGGTTTCCTTTCATGATTTTGTACGATGCTAATAATGCTAATTACTGAGTGAGACAGGGCTGAATAATGGATTGTAATTAAAAATGAATAAGTGCCTGAGGGAACAGCTCGGGGTAAGGGGCCTGGCACCAAAGTAAGATTTTTGCAGGAACAATCCCTTTGACTAGTATATACTGACATACCCTCTACTCTGCCAGTGATGGAAAATGCCTCAACTCTTCTGTGAACATGACCTTTTCCCGAAACAGTATTCAAGCCACACGTAAGTCAAACTATTTTGACTGGCTGGCGTTAGTGCGATATTTTCAGCACCCAAGATCATGTTCAGTGAGTCTAAGATCTGCTGTGTTTTTCCGCTCATATAGACGATAATGTGTCCTCCACGGGACGCTTCCTACAAACCTGTCAGGACTGTCTCACCCTGCAGCTCAGCAGTGTAATGGAAGGACAGCATGTACAATGTCTTTACATCTTCGGTAGGTACCTACCTGCTGTTCTGTTCTGTCTTCGACGGACTATACAGAGAGGACGGTTAATGCATGAAGCTGCACAGATCTTTTTTTAGACTACGCTACATCTCACAACTCTAGAACTGGCAAAACTAGATAACCACAGGCACCAAATGCTCCTGCTTTCCAAGGTCTTCGTGTGTGTGTGTGTCACATTCTAAATCATCTGCGCTGCAACAACAACTATTGACAAAACTATTGTTGCTCTACCAAAGCCACGGCTGCTCTTCCTAGTCACACAAAACCCAAAAGGTGACAAAGAAAATCCAAATAAACCAGAAATCAACGTGTGTAGATGCATGTGTTAGAGTGTTGGGGTGTTTTAGCTAGCGAGAGTACCTGATAAACTACACGTAAGAACCTAAAGTCCTCACAAGTATAGTAAACCAACAAAGAGTGTCAATGTCCAGATGACGTCTAACATGTAACCAAAAGCATTTGGAAAGTTTAAACATTGGTCAATCAAGTAGTGGAATAACTATAAACGCTACTTGTTCTTCTCCTTCCAGGGAAGAACCGGACACTGCCTGAGTTGGATCTGAAGTATTTCCGGATGCAAGCCCAATGCCTCCAGTACCCTCAGCCAGCACCGTATTCCTACGATGGAGTCACAGGTCAGGATCATAACCGACTAACCAAAAGGAAGGCCCGGATACATTTATTGCAACATTTCTGCTCATTGCAGGTTGCTATCGGTTGAGACTTGTGTTTTTTAGAGCCTTATTCACTAGTTTCTCCTCTCTTTTCTGCAGAGTTCTGCGCCGAGGAAAACAAGAGAGCGCACGTGGTAGAGACTCAAAAGAAAAAGGCTGTTTCACAGTGACGTGGCTACTGGCAATGAAATACTTGCATTAATAAAATAACTTCTACTCTAACGTTGTGTTTCATGACGTTTTGAAAATGCATCGGGATCCATAAAGGCAAGCATGTGAACAGGCTACATTTGCATGGCTGACCTTGTACTATGGCCTAGAACACAGGGGTCAAAACGGCTCCATGGAGGGCCGAGTGTCTGCTGGTTTTTGCTCTCACCTGTTACTTGATTAATTAATTAGGACACTAATTGGTTAGTTTCTACCCTCACCTTGTTGTCTAGGTCTGAACTGGGAACCAGCTTATGGGAAAAAACTAGAACCCGCAGACACTCGTCCCTCTGTGGAACCGATTTGGCACCCCTGGTCTAGAACAAGAACCAGCCACAGCAGACAGCGGAGGGTGGCTTTAGGCTTGAATAGACACCATCTAATGAAGGGAAAGTTCACCATGGCTGCCCCAACAATGATACTAATTACTTATGTTTGCAGTAATACATTTATGTGATGAAAATGCAATATATCCTCAACACAATTGAGAATGAATTTGCAGCAAAATCTGCTTCCTTTGTAAATAAAAATTAAAAAAACTCCCAGATTTCATACAGTACCACAGAATGTGCAGTGTAACAGGTTGATGGGCATAGATATAAAACAGCTTGTATTGAAATAAAAGTCTGGGACTGATCAAAGTTTAACAAATATTTGAAATATAGAATTAGCTTAGGTGCCCGACAACAGATAGAATAATTTCATCTGTATGTTCCAGGCAACATGTGTTGATGTAGGTGGATATAAGCCTATAGAATTACAAATAAAACATTAGCAGAGCCAACTTGACTATGCTGGGTAACAAGGTCATTAAAGCTACATATAAAATGCACAATACGCTTATTGGTATTTTCAACCGTTTCAAATTTCCTTAATCTCATCTGTGTAGGTCAACAATCATGAGTCTCCTTTCATCTGACAGTTTCTTGGTTTTACCCATTTTAATGGATGACAAAGAGATTTAACATGCGTGCAAACTCATATTTATACCCCAGGGAACAGGTGAAAAACATCAATACACTTCCCAGAGACTGAGACCAAATTAAAAGCATAGAGTTTCTACACAGATGCTTCTATGTTTAGTCTTATTTTATATTTTCTTGAGGGGTGCCATCTTTCACAGGCAAAATACTTATACACAATAACATTTTTGTGTTGGACAAATTATACAGCTGCCACTTATTTTGAGTTTGAGCCCAAAATATGAATTATTGTTTGTGTGGTGTAGTGTTCATGTTTGCTTTTATTGCCTTTCATGAAGGGTGCCAGTACATCTTGAGTTGACTGAATATGCTGGGTAAAGCTGCATTCCTGGGTTCTTAAAATACTCATTCTGGTACTTTCTATGACAGTAATTCATTTAGTAAACTCAGTGGTCAAAGTGTGCTAGAATTTTCTAGCATATATTTATAGACATGGCAAGATATGCTGAGTCATGTTATCAGTCCGCTGTAGACACAGTACGTCCCTATGTCTGTAAATCCAAGGTTGGATCTTTATCGGCCATTTGGTTTTGCTCTGGCCAGAGACAATCTCAAAGCTTCTGGCCTGGTGTGGCACAAACATACACTGTGTGCAACCAGCCAACGATACCCCAGACAGACATTAGAGATGCAAAAATAAGGGATATTTAGATAGAATAGAAAGGCTGACCTACATTTAAATCATATGGGATTCATAGTTGTGATAAAATTCTATTATTGTCAAATGTTTCAGCATTTTGTTCAGGCAACATGTGTAAGAATACAACAGGACAGTCAGCAATGTGTCAATGCACAGAGAACAATGTTTATTTAGCACAAGGACAAGGCAGAAAAGCTTGGTCAGGCAGGCAATGGTCAAAACACAGTAAATCAGAAATGGCAAAGGTGCAAAAGGAGCAGGCAACGATTATCTAGGTCAGGCAGGGTCTTACAAAAAAGGATATAAATTCTAGGGAAAGGTACAGGAAAGAACTGGACTAAACATGGGTAGGAAAAGTACTAGGAATGGGGATCATGTATAATCAAAAACTTGGAAAATTTGGAAAAAGGATCAGTATGTCATATCTAAACAAGACAATACCTGACAAAGAAACCCACACTCGACTGAATGGAGGGTGCTAAGGTACAAACCAGTGGATCAATGAAAATGTAGCCAAGAACAGAAAAACAACATAACAATACATAAAAATACAACAAACTAGATCTATGAAGAAAACCTAAAACCAACCCAAGTCAAAAACAGAACCTTCCAAAATGTGAAATCTGCTGATCCACAAAACATTGTACTCTAGACTGGCTAGCTAAGTTGGTACATTTGTGAGTAAATAGGAGATTGAACATTTATCGACACAATGTGCTGTAGAGTTCAATCCCATGTAAATTGACTCTGGGGATCAGTAGGAGCCAAGACTCCCCAGGCTGATTTGGGTTATTTCACTGTTGCATCATTTTGGGTGAAACATTCTTTTGAAACACTCTATTTTCAATATAAACAGGTGTTTCAACTCACTTGATATCCAAGGTGCGCTTCTTGCTACGACTTCCCTCTCTGACGACTTCGTTCACCAGGATACACACCATGTCTGTTCTCTATGTGTTCCCTCTCCTGGCCTTGTTCTCTGTGGGAACCGTAGCACCAGAACCGCAGGACTGCGATGATCTGGTGAAACCACTTGTTCTGGAAGACAAACGCACCGTGAGTACATGGCTAATGTAGTGAGTGTACGTAAACACACAGTATATTAAAAGTAGTGATAATGACCAATCTAAAACTAAGCATAGACACATTTGAAAGGCATATAACTCCTGCTTTAGGTTCAAAAGGCTCTAACCTACTGGGTGTGTTTATAAGGAGAATACAGTTCCTGCCTTTTGGCTCTACACCAAATGGACAAATAATACAATAACAGCAATGTACAGAATACAGCGACAAACCAATACAATTTCACGCATATATATTGGAAGACATGCAAAACACAAAACATGACAAGTAAATAAACAGAGACACAATAACAAATTATATGTGTAATTTGTGCCTCAGATGGCAAACAAAAGGTTTCGGAAACCTTAAGCAATGGCTAGTCAAGTCATGACATCAAAACAAAGTTTGTCATTTTCGCTTTCTAGGTAAGAACAAGTCATATCTGAAGTATTTCCGGAGGCAAGCCCACTGTTTCCAGTACTCTCAGCCAGCACCGTATTCCTACGATGGAGTCACAGGTCATGATTTACCAAGAGGCTCGTCGTTGGGGAGTTAAGGACGGAGACCCAAATTTTTATAAATAGTTACCCTAATATTATGACTTCAGTTACCAATTCTGACAAAACCAAACCATTTCAGGATGTTGCAATGAACGACCGTCACTCTATGTAATCTGAAATTAGTTCTCCATATTAGGTATTGCAAAGATGGTGCCAAAGAGCAAGCGATATATTCACTGTCACTATCATCATGGTGATGCAACAGGGCTAGAAAAAGATTGGACAAGAAACATGCTCGTTGCTGGAATGGAAGAAAGCATGGCTGCACACTTTGGAAATACTTAGCAAAGCTAAGCTAACTATTAGTAAATCTGTTAGCCAAAGATTACTTAGCATTCACACTTCCTATTGCTGCTGGATTGTTTTCCTGCATTCTTATGAAACTGGCTCAAAATAAAAATGCTGTTCAAGATCTTTCTTAAAGGACTAAGAAATCCAAAACATATTGTACAAAATGAAATTGGAAAATCGGGTGAGACTTGTGTTTTTCAGAACCTTGTTCATTGGCGTCTCCTCTCTCCTCTCTGGAGGGTTGTGTGCCAAGGACAACAAGAGGATCTTCAACTGGTATATGACTGAACATAGCATCCAGTATGTTGCATAAAGAAAAGGACACTTTACATTAACGATGAAATGGTTGCATTAATAAAAGGATTTCTACACTAATGCAATGATGTGTTTTCAGTTTTTTTAAGTCCATCCTCATCCATAAATGCAGGCAGATCTTTAGACAGGCAGACATCCGGTCAGACAGACAGACAGGGCAAACAGACAGACAGATAAACAAACAGGCAGATAAAAAGAGAGACAGACATAGATGAACAGACAGACAGACAGAGAAGCCAGCAGACCAACCGATGAACAGAGTCATGAAATCAGACAGGTAGACAGTTAGACAGACAAATAGTCATTAAGACCTTGTACTATGGCCTGCATCCAAAACCACACACAGCAAACAGCTAGGAGATCTGTTTAGACAAACACGAAATGCATTAATCATTATCAAAGCTGCAAAATCATCTTAGACCTTCTGGACGTTGTCACAGTGCCAATGGTGGCCACTTACAGCCTGCTCCCTCACCGACTTCACAGCACCCTAACCCTAACCCCAACCCTGGTCAAAAGCAGGGAACTTTCCAGGGAATAGATCACTATTTTGGACATCCCGGAACATCCTCGGGACAAAGTCAAACTAACAGGAGTCTGTAGTATATATCTGGGGCGCTCCTGGCCCGTGGCTACCAGAAGGTTCTATGCTCCACAATGTGTGCTGCGTCTGGTTACGGTGTGGCTCTCCTGGCGGTCCTGGCGGTGGGTTCGGTGACAGCAGCACCGACTGAGACACCGACTGAGGAGGACTGTGACCGGCTGGTCAAGCTGCTCCCTGCCGACAAGCTCAACACAGTGGGTGTCCGTCCGTCAAATAGCTCAACACAGTGGGTGTCCGTCCGTCAAATAGCTCAACACAGTGGGTGTCCGTCCGTCAAATAGCTCAACACAGAAGGTGTTCGTAAAATGCCTTTCCCCTCAGGACTGGGAATTCATGTTCTCTAACGTCATCGAATTGAGAAGGTGACAGTTGTGACAGATATGGGTTGTATGTCTGGTGGAAGAGGGCCGGGAGAGTGTTCCCGTTGGACCGTTGGGTTGTGCGCCTCACTAGATTTGTGGGAATTTTAACATGCTGTTTTTCCTTATAGGTCTTTGGTGAATGGATTCTTATCGAGGCCTATTCAGATGATGAAGGTTACGCGGAGCAACTTAAAATGGGAAACAGCTCAAAGCTGGAGCTGAAAGCGACGTCGAGTGACAAGAACGTGCTATTCAAAGAGGGAAACATGGTGTGAGTTAATTCAGTGTTTGCTGCTTTATCATACATTTGCCGGACGGACAATAGACAGTTGTGAGTTACGAAGCGATCTTTCAAACACACCCTTCTACTCATCTTTCAGTGACGACACCTGTGTTCATTTCTCCATTAATAACATGACGGTGATAGAAAACACTATACAACTAACGAGTAAGTCAAAAAACATACCCTGCAGTGTGTGAACGCTGACATAATGACCTCGAGATCAATATGAATAATCCATGATCCGGGGTGCTTGACTGGCTGGTGCAATTCAATATCTTATGTCAAAGTTTGAGAAATGAATGATGCTGAAAGGTGCTGTTTTTTTCCTGTGTCCAGGAGATGATGGTATTTCCAGGGCACACTTCCTGCAAGCCTGCCCTGACTGTCTCGTCATGCACTTCAGTAACACTGTCACCGTGTCTGGAGTGCCCATTCGGATGGTTCGATCGTTCTATATCTTTGGTAGGTGTGTGTGTGTGTGTGTGTGAGAGGGCTTGTTTGTATGTGGCGTCACAAGGCTGTATACAGGACTCCAGATATACTGATGTCATGAGCAACACCCGCCAGAACATCTTTTATTCCATAATTTACTTCTGTGCTTTTTTTTAGTTTAGGTAAATACAAATTCCAATCAGTTTCAAGGTACGTAAGTTGAATACATGTAGTCTTGATGAAACATTATCTATACTGCTGTATATCCTTTAGGATTTCAATGTTTAATGTCAGTTCTTTGCTCACTGGAATCAATTCAAAACTCTCGCAAGATAAACAATGAAAAGTTAATCACATCTGAGATATAATAAAAAACGGTCAACTTGGGATTTAGAAAATGTCATGTACACCTGGTTTCAATCGCCTGTCCCTTTTTGTCTCCTTCAATCACCATTGCCGGATTTTAAAAACATTCAGAATGTATAACTAAACCACAAATGTTTTTGAAAGCATGTAATATATAGTTAATATCTGTTTTATCGGAATACCAACATTCATTGTTTGAATTTCAATGTGCATCCATTATAACAGTGAATTCGACATGCAAGCAAGAGCGGATAATGACTTGTGCTTTGTAACAAAAAAATTATAAAAAGGAACCAGGCAAGCCTAATTCAGTAATTGTTGTCACCTACCTTGGATTTGAACCTGGACCTCTCACGCGAGGGGCAGTGTCTTTAACCACTACACCAGTCATCATTAAACATCGTGTTAAAGTAACATGTTTACCTCCATGAATAGCATCCATGAACTGTGTGGCTTTTGCCACTGGCCATTTTGGCAGCGTATTAGCCAGTAATATGTTTACTACCAGGGACGCCAACAGAAATCCCAGGGCTCGGGACAAAATTTAACGTTTAGGACCCAAACCATGGGCCAAAAGCATTTATAAATAGCAATGATGTTACTGTTTGCCATTGTCTCGTGATAAGATCTCCGCAATGACCTCGATGTCCATACTAGCCTGGATGTGCATCGACTTGGAATTTGCTTATTGTCATTTTTAATTGACACCGACTGCCTGTGAATGTACTTTTGAGTTGGTGGGTGTCAGGATGCACTGCGCTTTGAAATTAGACAGAATTTACCCTATCCATGCCATTCGCTTTATTTTAGGGAAAACTGAAAAACTACAGGAATCAGAGCTGGCGCCAATCAGAAAACAAGCCAAATGCCTCAAGTTTCCTCAAACTGCATCGTTCATTTATGACGGCGTTACAGGTGCGTTGGCTAGTTCATCCCAACATTGCCATTTCAAAGCCATCTGTTTTGTGATCCAAATCTAAATCTTTCTTTGCTCTGATTTCTCCACTCTGCAGAATTTTGTACTGAAACGAAGAATGACACTTGCTCAAATGGAAAAACTGGATTCTGTTAGGAGATGTGTAAATAAAACGGACATGAGTATAAGACCAACGGCTATTCATTTAAATGTTGAAATCTGCTTTATGTTCGGAAATCCAGTTGAGTTCGATTTGAGTGTTTGTTTGATGGTTGGTAATGATGTGTTCATTTATGTTGTTTGTTGTCCGACGTTTTCAGTAAAAAATAAAATTAAAATAATGTCGTAATCACACTCGACCAAAAAAATCCAACACTTCCCAAACTGTACAGCAGGTGGGGTTGAAAGCACGAGACTCACCTCGGCGGCGTTATCACCTTTCCAAGGATGTCACACGTCCCCACGTGTAAACTGTCCTGGGATTGTCGTATGTCTACAAAATGTTACGTAACGATAAGGAAGTGGCACAGTGCCTAGTAGTAGACAGGCGTTTGTTCCAATCCAAAGAAGTCCCCGTACTCCATAGCGGGAGGTGTCTTGAACGGAGTAACCATCGGCGGATCTTTGTATATCACTTGTGGATTCGTTTGAACAACATCACTTTTCATCAACATCGAAGTCGGACGAAAGGTTTCCACTGACGGTTTTAAGAGATGAGATGAGGCGCACTCATGTGAAACTTGGATGTTTTCTTGCGTGTGTTTTTCTCTCTCTAACCTGGTACAGCTCTTATAATGGACATGGTAAGGTGTCAAAAGTCACGCTGCTAGATGAAGTTTTTTGGGCTACGCTAGAGGCGCCTCGTGACTTGAGTTTAGTGGGAGAGCATTCTGGTGACGGTTCTCTGTGCTTAGCATCCTCCAGTAAAATATTACTGCTCTACAGTGAATTGCTCTACAGACGTTATAATGTCAGAATTTGACTGGTACCAGACATACATCAGACTACAGGTTACAGTTTTTATTTAAAAGTTCCCTCCTTGCACAGACATCAATGCTTTGTATGTTAATACTATAAAATATTGTGGTCTGGAAATTTTGTAAGATCATTGTGTTGGTCATATGTAAAATTGTATGGTTAATGTTGGTAGTTATTTTACAAAATACATTATAGAAAGTTATGTTTTAAAACATGACAAGGATGTGAAACTAACATTAGTTTTAATTTTAATGAGATGGCAGACGTATTTGTCAACATTTTTGAGATCGGAATGACTCCGTTTCCTTTAAGTTGCGGTGAATCACATTATAATTTTTTCCATTATACTTAATTCAAACGCTGTTTCCTGTGAGATGTGCCAATTGTAAATACATTTCAGGGCTCTATGCAAATATGCTTAAATAATTGAAGAGGGATACATGTCCTTCAGCTGCTGGCACAACTAGAAATATATAAACCTGCAACTACAAACACCCAACCAATATTTAACTATCTACCTGGATACTGTCTATCTATAGGTATCTATATATTGTCACACATACTCCAAAAACAGTCATTGTCACTTTATTCCATGACACTAGTTTTACACAATGCAATTCTTCAGTGACATTGAAAACGAGCCCCTGAGGTGTGATTGGCTTGTTGCCCTTTAAGTTACACACCATCCCTCCGGGCATCTTTTGCCTTGCTACCCAGCAACTAAACATGGGGCTAACTCTTATAAGACCCGGGTGGTACGTAGGGGTTTATTGCGGTTTTACCACAGCAGTGGATGGAACAAGTAAAGGATTCATTTAACTATCTTGGTAGCTGTGTTTTGTTATGCTCCTGTAATTATCTATAGACATACTGTAGTTTTATACCCCACTCTTTCGGTCGCCCCACGTGTGTGTGTGTGTGTGTGGGTGTAGGCGAGAGTGAACCCACCCCCCACCCTGAAATAGTCCATCTGTATGAGCGTCTGTTGGCTGTGGAGACTAGGGGAGAGCTGGTGTCCAGGGAGCTCACCAGTGTTCTGGTCAACCTGAGGAACCTCACCAGATTACCTATTAACAACACATCTTCTAACATCACAGGTGAGGTGTCAGGACATCTGTGTTATCTTCACTATACAGGATCCTCACAGGTTACTGGACAGTTGTGTTATCATCACTATACCGGAACCTCACAGGTGACAGGACAGTTGTGTTATCATCACTATACAGTAACCTCACAGGTGACGGGACAGTTGTGTTATCATCACTATACAGGAACCTCACAGGTGACGGGACAGTTGT
>JACXGJ010012905.1:0-17149 GCA_016801105.1 Esox niger
CTCCGCCGCCCGAGCCCGCGGCGCCCCCTACTGTCCCGGCCGCTCCTCCGCCGCCCGAGCCAGCGGCGCCCCCTATTGTCCAGGCTGCGCCGCCCCTCCCGGCCGCTCCGGGTGCTGGACTTTCCTCGGTCGGTCTGCTGCCGGCCCGCCTGCCCCCCCTTGGTTCTCCTTCGCTTGCGGTCGGGAGCCCGCGCCTTGGGGCCAGAAAGTCAAGGAAAAGTCCTGATTTTTATCTAAATTAAAATCTGTAGCACCGTTTGAAAATGATGGTCTAAGAATGTTGTCCAACTAACGTGAATAATCTTGAGCAATTCTGTGAACAAGAAAGAGACAAAATCACTCCGAGAGCTAAACTAGTCCACACTCGGCATGTCAATGCTACATCTTCAAAATGACTCCGAAACTTGAGATGCCATTTTAGTACTCACGGTGATCAATTGAGACACCACAAGGAGAAGCACTGTGTCATGCAAAGCGAGGCTCACTTGATACAGCGTAACTTTGTGCTTCCAGTCTATTTCTTCATCCACACAAGTGTTGCAGGGTGGAGAGGTGCACTAAAATAATTTTCTAATTCAATATAAATTCACCCACATTTTCAATAATCATAAACTACATAGAAAAATTCAGCGTGGAAAGGTAATTGTATTTAACCCTTAAATTAAAAGAGAGAAGAACAATCCAAGTTTATGCAGTTGTTGCCATAATGATTACCCATTTCTGCAGATATGGTGGAAACAAAATATTTCCTTACTCATCTGAATGTTGTCATGAATCAATAGAATGAATTCTTATTGTTGACATCAACTTTGTTTCATCTAGTCATCTTGGGTTCTGGTGAAGCAAAGCCGTTTAAGAATGGCTATAAAGGTTTTTCTTCTGTGACCTTAACAATGAAACATTTCTTTTAAAAACCTTTGCATAACTCCAAATCCTTGTCATTAACAAATAGTTATCATAAAAACACGTTGACAGTGCTACGGTACACTCTCAAGACCTCTGGTCAAAATATTTGTGTGATGCTGTGTGCAAAGTTGCCTCTTCTATGGCTGATAAATAGTTATGCAAGCAACATGCTACCATTCGTGTACATCCATGCATATCAAAAGGTATTATGTCATAGAATGACTCTCTTAAATACAGTCCGGCATTAAAGGTAGGACAGAGTGGATACATGAAGTTGTGCGACAGCTACGAAAGGACAGAGTGAATAAAGCTAACTGAGAAATACAATTGGTATCTCTCAGTTATTGGTATCAAAAGGGTATCAAAAGGGTCAAAAGTCTCAATGTCAGGAATGTTACCACAGGATGTGTTAATAATAATAAACATATAATTAATTTTATATTGCCTCCATATGAAACTTTGCCATTAGATTTTGGCCAAAATACGATTTGGAGAACAGAAGTTAGATGAATTGAATTTAAGGGTATTCCTGTGAATACCAAACAAGCCCTGCACCCCTATGCACTTCATTGTAGTGCCCTCCATTGGCAAGACCCTGATACCAACCCCAGGTGACTGGTTGTCACAGTCTTCACAGCTGGTGCTCTCAAACAGAAGGTAAACTAAGGAGTCTGCGGGAAATCCCCTCGATTGGATTGAAATCACCTCTATTAGGTGCACCCCAATCCCGTCAAAATTATACATTTGGAACAAAAATGTATTTTAATCTGTTTGATATGCACTGGCGTTTCTGGTGCAAGGAGGTTTTGATTTTACTCTAGGACGGCCAATAATCAAAGAAAGCACAGTGGTCATTTTATTTTTCATAAAACAATGTTTTTACATCTTTTGTTTCCAAAATACGCAGCGCATAAAATATTTCACACATTATTTTTTACAACTTTATACATTTTGTAGAATCCACATTAATGCACAATACTAAAGTCACTTTAACTGCAGTATCAAACACCTCTCATTTCTGGGTGAAAGCAAAATAGATCCTACAACTCATAAATGATAAATGCAAACTCATCTATGGAACCTTAATAAAAAAAATGCTTGTTAACGGGAACTGAAAGAAAATGAATGCCCAGGACATGCACGTGTTTCAAGCGCCGTGGGTTATGAGCCCGTTTGAGTTCTACCGAGGCCCCATGCACAGTAGCCGCAGTGTAGCCCTGTGGTTTTACAGGGACGTCTGAGCCATTGTGGTCTGTGCACTGAACACAGACTGCCAGCATGGCTCCGATTGCACCTCTGTGCTGGGCTTCTTTAATTGCTACCACACATGGAAACATATTAGGCAGGGTGGTGATGATATGAGATGCTGGTAGTGGAAAGTTCCAAGGCGTAAGGCGTGTGGGTGCCGGTGCCATGCAAGTCGATAGTGCGTGGGCAGCAGATTATTTTCTCTCTTAATACGGGCATGCCTACACTGGCACCCACAGAGCCCCCTGTTTGAGCTGAATAATGAAAGAAACAAGCTGTCTTGATGGCTGGCGTTGGAGGTGATGTTAAAGTCTTTGAGGTTTTCTCCCTGTAGGATTCAGTCTGCTGCCCTGAATAAGAGGGGCTTTGTTAGGTCTGTGGCAGAGGCTTTGATTGAGTCTGTTGGAGAGAGGGGGTTCAGTGGGGTTGTGTAAGGGCCCCAGTCTTTGTCAAACCCCCCAATGCGCACACAGACAAAGACACACACACACACACACATACCCACACACACACACACACACTCTCACACACACACACAGACAAACCATCTTTACATGACTTTTCATGACTGACATTTTTTAAGCATATTTGCCCATGCCTCTAACCCAAGACATTAACCTAACTCAAACCTTCACCTAACATTAATCTCAATAATATTTTATGCCTTAACCTAACCTTAAATCCTAACCATAACTCTAACCTTAATCCCAAACCCCTAAACCTAGCCCATAAGCCTACGAAGCATAGCCCAGAAGAATTGTGTCCTTTACCATGTTTTTGTTTTCATGTGATGCAAGGACATGTTGGTGATTTTCGGTCCTGAAAAGGTAAGGACACAGACACAAACAGTCTTACACACACCAACACTACCCCTCTCTACCCCTCTCTCTCCTTGTCTCCATTTTAGTCACTCTCTCCATCAGGCATTATCTCCTGCAGGCCAGGCAGAACGGGTAGTGAGACGTGGGAGAGATTAGGAGCAGAGACAGTGTCAGTGATGTCACGGCTCGGGAGGGAATCCCACAAAACCTCAGGCTGTTTTTCCGGCCAGGACTGATCATCTGAGGTTTCAGTCTAAAGAATGGGAGGAGAGGGGCCAAGGAAGAGGAGAGCGGTTTGGGCATCATTAAAAACTGAAAGCTGGTGGCCCATGGCGTGATGGAATTGTGTGTTGAAGTGGTAATATTGCTGATAATGATTCCAGCTTACTCATTGTTCTGAAACTGTTTCAGTGGCTCAGTTAATTTCTCTGTGCAGGAGTTTTTTTATCTCCATATTGTCGTGAAGTTGTATTGTTTGTATTATGTGACAGAAATTAACATACAAAATGTTAAAAGAATGTAACCAAATGTTAGTAGCCTTCGGGTATTGGAGGAGACAAGCAATTTTTGTCCTCCTAAAAACTGTTAGCCTCGGGTGTTTTGAGTTTAAAACTACATTAACTACAATAATGCTTTTACAAAATTCTAATTTCAGAGGTTAAATCATAATATAGATATACCTTTGACAAAAATAACACCAAATCCTACAATTTAAACAATTATTTTCGTGACATATTACAGACACTAATGAGAATTAATAAGACATCAAATTGAATATCCAAATGATCATTGAAACTGCATTGAGTTCATTTTTCACAGCTTATTATGTTATGATAGACAGTAAAAACATGTCATTTTGGTGTACAATAATTACAGTTTGTGAATGTAGTTATTTTGCTCTTATTCAAAATACTATCGGAACATTTAGTATGAGAAACAATTCCATACTTAATAAAACAGATTTAATGGAAATTTGAGAAAGCATGAATTCCTACTTCTACTGATACACGTGCATTAATGATTGTATTCTTCCCAAATATATCAGGATCAAATGAAAAGCTATAGTTTAGTATTTGTAGGTATAGTGCATATTGAAAACTGTGCATAGATAAATAATGATAGTGCACATTGGTCAATAATGTTGTTGCGGCCTTGCCAAAGTAAGACTGTGTGCCCAAGCTTAGTCTGATGAGACAGGAGGAAGGTCAGGGTCACTTTCATCCCCCCATCTTTTGGCATCCTTTTCCTGAAATGTGAGATCCACTGTTTAAATGAATTATGGCAGTTTTGAATGAGTACAGTACAGTAGAATTGCAGATTACATTTTTTCTTATGGATGGATTGAATTGTGACTTTAATAAAAACAATATCATTAAACTTCGGGGTATTCTTTGGAATTGTTATGGTTGTATTGTACTTGATTTGTTTTAACTGTAATTTTAAAGACATATTATAAAATATATCCTATGTAGACATTAAAAAAATAGTCTCACTCCTTTGTATTGTCCAAACTACCATAAATATTTCTGATGAGGCAACGAATTCAACTCACAAACAAACAGAGATACTGCATTGTTGTGAGTCACCGTTATGTATTGAAAAACGTATAAGAATATATAGCTATGAAACATTACTACACAATTTTCAGACTACTTATAAGACTACTTAAGCAAAATAAATAAGTTAATTTGAAAATGTTTTCCCCATTAATAGAAAATTATTTTCACCTAAATTAATTCTGTTTCTTGGGGTGGATTACCCCTTTGATTGCAAGAGTATGAGGTGGAAACATTTTGTCAATAAACCAATAAAACCTACTAGAAATAAGAAATAGAAGAACACAATGTTTAATCCAAACTAAAATATGTATTTCATTAAATCAATGTTAAATTAGAATGTAAACTTCTACAGGTGTCATGAGTGGGTGGGGGCTTCTTGTCCTGAGATATCCACAAGGTGTGTCCTGCCTTTTGAAAGAGATAAATCCTCTAGTGGCCCTGATTAGTGATTATCTCCACAGTCAGCCTGTTGAGGCCTAGCTGTCAACCGACTTGTCTTCCTCTGGTCTTCTCACAGATCAACCTCTTTCATCTGTCAGGGTAAAACAGGAAATCAAAACAATCCCATGGTAGGCCTCCACTTTTACCACTTAGGCCTTCACTTTTACCCTGTGAAAGCGGTATGAGTGTTAATATAAAGTGGAAATTGCTGTGTAAAGCAGCATGTGATGGTCAGCTAAATGTGAGGGAGGTATCCGTGTGTGTGTGTGTGTGTGTGTGTGTGAGAGAGTCCTTAGCAGGCAGTGATGGGGGTTGTGGCAGTGCCATGCCCCCAACAGTAGTTTATCTTGGGCTTGTACATGCCCCCTTGGTGGGGTCAATCCTCTGGGTGTTCTGCCCTAGCACATCTCCATTAACGTCAGTGCTAACCTTGCAACAATGTTGTGACATCCTCGTTTTTCATTCAGCCTCTCTCTCCCTCCTGCAGTATCTTCGATCTGGCCAGGCCCCAGAGATATCCCTGATGAGCCAGAGGTGAGGGGAAATCCGTGGGTCCAGCTGGGAGAGAGGCATACCTCGAGTCAAAAGACAGTTAACCCACCACAACCTCAAATACTATGGAGCTTACAGGCCTCTTTATCATTGTAGGTACTATAGAAAAACAATTTACATAACAATCACACATGGCTAAATGTAACATGCACATCAAACAGCAAAAATATGATTAGCATATGTCATGTATATTTATGAGTGGTGAGGGGTATTGAATCTGTAAGAGAAAATATCCCATCCTTGCCGTGCATGTTAGAAATATGAGTATGGCCTTATGTTTTCATCCCCTCATTAAAGAAACATAAAAGTGTCTTTGCTCTTCTTTATTGAAAGTGTCTTTTCATGTTGTACAGTCTTGCTCACGTCTCATCCTCCTCTTTTTCCTCAATCTGCTGTTTCCCCCCTTCATCATGAGTTAGGCAGGTGTCCTTCAAAATCATACCTTTAAACAGTGAACAGAATGAGTCGAAACCATCAATGTTATGTTGGTCTCAGGGGGGCGGGACGGGCTGTACTTTGGTGTCAGCCTTGACATGTAGGACAGCTCTCATCAAAGTGTGGCATGAGGGAAATATTTACCTTGTTATTTCTGAATGCATAGGAGCTGTACGGTGTACATATTAGGACATATGCTACATCAGACAAACAATGAATGCTGTCAGCATATAACCATAGTTGGGAGTAACTTTCACAACAGTCCACTAGTGGCCTCATTCACACAGATTGTTGACCTGTTACCTGAACCTGCAACGTAACTGCCAAAAATTATTTGCACAAATGTAAACTTATCTATACACACGACTTAATCCACAGACCCACACTGAACATTTCTAACAAGAATGTGTTGACTGACAAAACTGGTTGCATTTATTCAAATGCTATTTTTGAAATATGAGACAGGTAGTGTTTGTGGATAGTGACTTACTTTTGTGTTTTCTTTCCCCAATTAAACAGCGAGTGCTGTGTATGTGAATAATGGTTTACAATTCTATCTCATTTTAACCAAATAGTTGTTATACATTGCCTTGGACTTGTAAGTATTAAAACATTGTCAGACTCAGATATACACTTGTCAGACGCAGGGTAAATATATTTTCTTAAATATTGAAAATGTCTCATATAATGATTGTGTAAAGATGTCTTAATGACCCAGGTTTTCATGGGAATGTGAAATATATATATATATATATATATATATATATATATATATAATTTTATGACAGTACTTATGCTGACAAATGGTCTCTTAATTTTTTTCGGAGCTGTAGTATGTACATATTTGCACTGGCCATTTGTAATATTATTACTGTTCTAATAGCACTTATGATTATTCATGATAGAGCACTTTGTTCTACAATATAGACATTGTTATCAAATGTTTTATCTTAGATTTTTCTTGGGTTGATTGAGCTATTATAATCTTAACTCTTAGTAAATGCCTTCTGTGTTTGCATGCTAGATTTCAATGTGGCCAATAAGAATTAGTGGTGGTCAAACTCATTTCAAGTAAAGCTACCCAGAAGACCCCCTTCCATGATGCTCTCCAGTCAAAGGATAGTTAGCAAATTCTATTACCCAGTGTCCATACTCAAACCTGGCCGCAGGTCTTGTTCATCAAAATAAAATTCTAGTGTAACAGCCAAAGCCTTAGAAGGAAAATGCAAGTTCTTACACTGATAAACTCCCCAGCACATCAGACAAATTCCCTCACTGAATTGTGATCTGCCCATGCAGTCTGTCTTAGCTTATCAGAATCACATTGTGCTATTGCCCACCCCTGCTGATGGGTACTCCACCTTTCCACTGCCTCAACAGTCCAGTAGCTCTACAGTAGTTGACAGTGGTGTTGAGATAAGTCTGGAGCAGAACACACCATGAGGGAAACTAGAGAGCAATGTCTGGCATCGGTTTGCTCTCAGTGTATTGCCTACTCTATTTAAAAAGGTGTGCTCAAGAAAAGTGGATATGGACAGGTAAATTACAAATTGACAGAGTTAAAAATGCAATGAAAAGGGGGTTCAAACTAGAAAAATCAGCGGGCAGCAGTATACGCAGACAGTCTCACCAGGCCGCTCTGTGATTAAACCCCATTTAGAAGAGTGGTCATCCAATCAGACCCCACGGCCTGTGTCCTCTATATCAAATGCCCAGGTCAGAACAGCTACTGTACACATCACATGTCAAATGCAGACGATACATAATCTTTATAAAAAATATAATCAGAAGCACTACTGTACCATGATAGGACAAAGGGTGTGACTTTTTGTGATGTGCAATGACAACTTGAAGAGAATGTACTTTGCTCAGGACGGACATTTTCAAGTCATAATTTTGTCCGATGCTAATAATGCTAATTCCAGGCTAGGACTGTGGTGAATAATGGATTGTTGTGAAACATGGTTCCATGGGCCTTCAAGAACAACAAAGGGTCAGCATAATCTTACCCAAATAAGAATCTAGGTTGAACTATGCCTTTAAGAAATCCCAAAATATAGCTTTATATAGCCATTTACTTTTATCATCAGACGAGCATGAATTAAAGTAGGCTATCACGAACATATGTCAATGCATAGCCAACTCTTTCTCTAGCCCCATATTGTGTTTTTTTATATGGTTTTGGTTGTTTTATTAGACTACATGGACTTATAGACATTTAAGCTTTTTTGGATTGTGTATTTTTTGTCCGTATTTGTGCATACCTGGCTGGTATTGTTGTTTATCTCTGATGATCTCATATGTTTTGGCTACAAAGCAATTAAGATAGCATGACAGTTATACTTGATATAGTATAGGTGTCTAGGAGGCTAGACTATAGGGCATGTCCGGAAAGTATATCTTATTAGGTTGTCTCAGATGTATGCAATTGGTATGCAGAGACCAATTGGGAATGGTCAATATGGACTTTAGGAACGGTGCTTGTGAGGCCCTTGACAAAAGTCAAACAGATCATAGATACTATTTGTGGTGGAAGTAAACTTAATAAGAAACGTTACTCAGTTTAACACATTGTTTGTGTCTAATGAAATATTCAATCTTGGAGTGATGTTATTGTGTGACAAAAATATATAATGTCAAGAGGCTATAGATATACCAAGTAAATGTATAGATCTGGCATAGTGGTTAACGTCACAGCTTTTCACGTGGGCAACCCTGGTTTGATTCTCGAGAGGGCAGCCACGATTAACATGTTTTACTGCGGGCCAGATGAACTAGGCTTGCCTGGATTGTTGTTTCTTTATATTGTGACCTTACAAGCAAAATATTGTTTGGTTGTAGAGATGAGGGTCCCTTTTTGGGTTCAGTGAATTATTTATGTAAATATAAATGGCTGGATGTAAGACAATTCATAGACATTAGATATTCTCCTGGTATACCATATTTTTTATAACATACACTCCAAAATAAAAAAAAATAAAAAAATCTCCCAAGTATTTTGTGATCTCCAATTCCCAATATAACCTTGGCTCGTCATGGCCACACAGCAGCAGGTAGTTGAGGATCGAGACACGCCTCCAAGCACAACTCGCCAAGCCAGTCTGATTCCCATTGCACCGCTTGCTCAACATAGAAAGTTTTTGCTGGTACACACAGTTGAGCCAACTCACTCCACAGCTTTATAACCATAACTATGTTTGCAGGGGCACAACCTTAACACAACGAGTCTGTAGAGCACGAAGTGATAATGTATTCCTGTCTGACTACCCACCTGTCCAGCGCTGTGCCAGTTTGCTCTGCCCTTTTCTGGATCCAAAGGCATTGTCTGATACATTTTAAGTTTCTAATCCCAAATCTGCAAATAGGACATTCACAATGACAACAATGTGATATGACACGCACAACGGACTTTGTCTTGAGAAACCAATTATATAAACAGAAACATCAACTAGTTCGTTGTTTGATTCCTTTAATTGTCAACCTGCTATCCTGTTCATGCTAATGTAAGCGCATTAAGACAATTATTCAGGTTGATTTTAATGGTGCCACTTTATCCTTCAGTCTAAGAAGCGTTGAATGTTTGAACTTGGAGGTTAAACCAGGCCTTGGGCGTGAAGAGAATTACGTGTGGGAGATGGTGATGAGACCTCCAAATCACCTAGCACCTTATCTCTTTTCCATATTTTGGTATTCCTTCCTAACAGTCCCCGTCCCCTCTTTCCCCTTGTCCTTGACAGTAGTGAGGGATTTGGGGAACTGCCCTGCAGCTGTGTAAACTTAGATATACTTTGACATTTCACCTCAATTCCCCACTGAACTCTCACCTCTCTCAGCTCTCTGGTCATCTGACCTGTCAGCACACTGACACTTCTCGTTTGTCATACTGCTATGTGAGTACATCCACACCTGGGATGTCAGACCCATTCAACAGGAGCTTTGTGTCTTGGATTCAGTATTTTCCCAGATAACCAGGAAAGACGAGTTGCAAACTAATCAGTGGCTCTTATTTATCGATCAAGTACATTGTATAAGTGAAAACCTACAGACACTTGGTGCTCCATGAAATGAGATCCACACATTTTTCCTAACTCAAAACAATTTCTAGACAGGGCTATTAAACTCCAGTCAAAGCAATTCAGTTTTGAGGGTTTACCTGGCATTTAATTAATTACACAAATCTCGTGTTAATGATCAAACCCAGGTCGGGAATGGAAGAATGGAAACCAAAAGTGTTTCTGCCGTCCCTGGATCAAACTATAATAACTCTGTTTTAGAGAAGCAGGGTTATTATAAAATTCCATAAAGATCCCTTAATGAAAGAGCCCTTTGGTCAGTTTGACGTAAAAGGTTCTGGTAAAGACAAAAGTCATAAAAACATATACAGAAACTACCGTCTACTGACCACAGATTTTTGTGGGTTGAATGGTTTTATACTCAAACTGTCACAGTCGGCGTTACATAAACATTAATTCAGGGTCACTAACCTTTTTTTTTCCTGAAGTTTGTGTGAACGTCAGGACCTAATGGTTTGAGATAGAAATGAATAAATACATGAGTTATACTTAGTAGTGCCCCTGGAAGGAGGATCCCACAGTGATTACTGTAAGTACTGTAAAAATGGCTCCCCATATATGGAAAACACCTCATACCACAAAACAATAGGCAGACTCATTTCATACATCTCCTAATATGTGTCTAAAGATGCTGCAAACTGTCTTTCTTATTTATTTATTTTTTGTGCATCAGAAGCGCTGAAACAAATGTTTTGTGGGTCTATGTAAAAAAAGAAAATAACATTTTGTAATATGTTTTGAGTGAGAACCCACCATATCTTTCAACTGATTAAATACAGAGTGGAGCAGTGGTCTTATCAATATACTGTATATCTCAAATGCACCAACAGCAATGCTGAAATAGACAAACAAACGTGGTAATTATACATTTCTGGAATCACAACAATCTAACTTGTGTTGTTATGAACCAGTGGCTTTGAAAATGTCACTCTCTTTTTCACTGTCTTCTTAGAGTTGTTTTTTGTGGCATGGTGAGAAAGCAGGCAGCATCCTCTCCTTGACAGGTGTTTTGCAGCTCTGCTCGTTGCTCTTCTGTACATAATCAATCTGGCTGGGGCCTTTGAAGACGGCAGTGAAGAGAGGCAGGGCGAGTTAGGGAGAAAGAGAGAGGGAAAGAGAAAGAGACGGAAAGAAAGTGAAAGGAGAGCAGAGCGTGGACGGGCGCCTTGCTACAGTAACAAACGTGTAGATGATTAAATGGATGTAATGTATATTCTTCCCCATTTTGGCCTGCGTGTGTTTTGTGTTGCGTGTCTATTCATCCTGGACGCTGGCTCGATTCATCATACACGCCACACTGATGGATCTCAGTGCCCTTCCTGAGTTGCCCCGGACACATACTCACTGTATCCTTTTACCGCAGCAAAGCGCCCAATAACTCCCGCCTCCCTGCCACGACACGACACAGGCATGATACTCAATAAGTGAATGAGAGAGTGGAGAGATAAAAGCTGAATTACACATACTGATACGCAGCATACAGTGAACGAGTGAAGAAAAAAGGGAGAGAAAAGAGGGATGGGGAAAAACAGAAATAACTTGACAAATCAAAGTAGTATGAAAGGGAAAATCTGTGTAGAATTACATGGTTGTTACAGTGCTTTTACTTGAATAGGAATGAATGAATTAGTTTAAAGAAAATCCCAGCGCACAGGATTGTCTGTGATAAAACATTCAATCAGAGCTGGCCGTGGGGGCTGCTATTTTAGTTGTTGGATGTAGGCTACTATGTCTCTCTTTTTTAGGGATTTTGGACTCATTTATTTTGTATAAAGTAGAACCTTACTATGTATGATATGGCCTCAGTTTAAAAATGTTACACGTTTTCTTGTCATATCAAACATTTTATAAGGTTTGGTGAGCAGACAAGCCAGCCTTCTGTTCAGCAAAAAAAAGTCAAATTACAGTGTGTCACATTTTTGTCATTACTGACTTTTTTTAATTACTGGTACTGTTTTCACAATTATTTGGAATTTATTTCCAACACAACAGACCACCAGACAACCTTGTCAGTTGTGTTTTTACTCATGTGTTTACTCTCATTATCCAACAAACAACATTCCAAGTACCTGGATAAACATCTCCATGTGTGCAGCTATGGAAACCTCCATTATTTGTATAATTACCAATTTTTTGTCTCTGTATTGCGGCACTTCAGATTTGAAATGAGGGAACGATTTACAGGTTACAAGGAAAGAGTGGAAGGAGTAACTAAGTGGCATACGGATTTACCTGTCTTTAAAAAGATGGTGGAGGATATATTACTGTATCTACCTATTATATGTTTTCTACCTATACGACTGCCCGTATATGCAGACATGTTAGCCTCTGGAACTGGCTCACTTGTCTTCATTGATGATCTAACTGTTTATTGCAGCAGTAGGAGTAATTGCATCTAGTGTGCTGAAATAAAACCAAATGCCTCAAAACTCATTGGATGGCCCACAATGCAGCCGGACAATTACCCTAAACACACTGCCATAGCTGCCAAGGAGATTTTCAGGGCCAGTAGGGTAGAACATACTTGACTGGCCAAGTACATTACCAGACCTGAATGCAAATGAGCTTGGCTTTCAAATGCTGAATACATAACACAAGTCAAAAGGCCCTGAAAACAAGCAGCAACTAAAGATGAAGGGAAGATAAACAGCGTCTGGTGAGGTCAATGGATCTCAGACTTCAATATGCAGTGCAAGTACAAAATACAACTGCTTTGCTGTACCTAAAATTGAGCGTGTTTGTCAATATGAAGTGGTCACCTATGTCGTTGTGTTGGACAATGGTAGCTTTCACCATGCACAAGTGGTACAGAAATGGTTTTGTGCCAATCCCAATTTTTTATTTTCCTTAATCCTATCCAGGAATATTTTTCGGCATGCTGCAAGGCATACGAGTGCCATTTCCAATTAACAAGTCTCCATCCTACAAACAATTGATAAGGTGCCTCACGACATCAGAGGCTTGGATTTACCATAACATGTGTTTTTCTTGATTTTGGTACCAGTGTGATACATTTGGAGTTTTGAATATTCACATACTTCTGAAAACAGTACAGAAGTGATAAACTATACAAACATTGTGTATTGATTTTAATGCAATACACAATTGCTTGATGTGAAATTAACAGGGAAACCAATTTGACATTTTTGTGTCTCGCAAGATCGAATCTATCTAATGCCCTGCCTTTTTTTGGCTGGCATCAATTAAGGAAAAAGCTTTGGAATCATTCCGACTGAAGTATCACATTTCACAAAAAGTTCTCAATCCCTTAGGCCAGGGGTTTAGTACTGTGTGCCTATTTCACTCCATCTCAACCACAATGAATAAGAGGGAATGTCAGTGGGCGGAATCAAACATGGGTACGCCATCTTCCTCTACTTTAATTCTGTGTAAATGAGTGAAAAAAAGACGAGCCCTGCTGTAAATGTAAGCCCTCTAATAAGCAGGCTTAGAGAGTGGTGCGAGAGGCCTGCACAATGAATTATCTCCTGATGAGTTGCTATCATGGAGGCGTAATCTTTTATAAGCTGCCTTTTTGCCCAACCTCACGCCGAACCGCTCACTATTTTACCCCCAAAACGAAGACAAAAGGCCCACTGATTTAAACCTTCTCACCCCGACGCACCGAGTGGGAGACAGAATACGGGTAAAACGGCAGCTAATGCAGGGAATATCTCAGCGTGTGCAGTACTGAAGGATAGAATAGAAACTCGTATTAAGACACGCTGACGTGAGTGGATCTGTGGGCACCTTTGTGTGGGGCGGACTGGGAGTTGAGGTGAGGGACGGGTCCAGAGAGAGGGGTCCCATGCGCCACTTTGCATGAAAGGTTGTGGGAGAAAACCGGTGTTTAATGATACCGGACTGCAGGTTTACTCTGTGTCCCACCCAGTTCCACAAGACGACATTATCGAAGTACCTCCCTGAACACTGTGTGGCTTGGGTTTCATTAGTAGCCCACATCTGTGGCTTCTGACCATTCGATCTAAAATATGTACTGCCCCTACGTAGGAAATATCACACTCATGTTGCTCTCCAAATCAGGTAATGTATTTATCCATGTGTTTTTATTTAATCTAGCATAAACAGCAGGACTCTAGGATAAACAGCAAATCACTGAATGAGAGTTAATGTCCCGCCTGTTTTGGCTGTGTTGTAGCTAAATGCAGAGGCCATGACATGCAGACAAACACGATTTTTCTTTGAGATATGGTTTCTCTTGGTGTGGCAGATTCCACTCGAATTGTAGCAAATCATTAATCGATTGGTGTACAATTAGCAAGACCAGTACATCAATCATGGCTACAGATGGACGTTTTCTTTGATATTGTTATTGTTTTCTTGTATTCACTTTTTCCCCCAGATATTAGCAGGCCATAACTACAGGACTTATAATTTGTATTTTTTCCTGAAAGACGATTACTGATTGGTCTTTAGGGGGTGCTATAATAAGATTTTTTTTTTACATTCCACAGAAAATGTATGTGCTGGTCTCTTATGATAAACATGTTTGGGATTGAAAAGTGTTTGTTAATTTGTACTAAAATGTATTACGGCGTAAAAGTTACATGGATATTTTTGTGCACTGACATGTTTTTTCATACATCGTAAAGATAGTGGTGACAAGATAGGTCACAATAAGAAACCTGATGGTCACTACCTGTCAATTACATCAGGCCGACTTCCGGACAGATTTATGACTCATGTATCTTTTAATTTAAGATATTTGGTCTGACAGCCCTTATGAATTCCAGACAGTATTGCAATGTATGTATACATGTCCGCCTGTATAGCCAGTAATCTTCTCAACAAAGTCACCTACTGTACATAACATTCAAAAAAATATTTTTCACTTATCATATCTGTACTGTATATTACTAAGTATGCAACAATCAAATGCACAAATTGTCATAAGCATCTGAAATGTGAATAATAGAGTAGAAACTAAAGGATTTCCACCTAACCCATCATCGAATGATTAGCCCATGTTGTAGTGATACAGTTGATGTTTGATATTACCTTTCACACCATTATTTAGACAATCACATAACCCTTGCCAGTCATTCCAAAGGTTTCAGTACGTCTTATCCACATCATTGTCATTAGGAAGTCATTTACAAGAACGATTTTGAAGAGTAAAAAAGAAAAATGTGGTAAATTTGCAAGAAACATAATGTTTCAGGGTAGCCGTATAGAAATCGTTCTGGCCTGGTTTCTCTAAGCACTAAATGATTGTAAGATGCACGTAAGTGCTAATAATATCAGTGCGTTTCCTGAGTGCATTGCTACTTAAGTGGCACGTAACGTTTCTCGACCGTTAACAAGTGCTCCGAAGCACTCGTTAGTCCATCGTATCAGGCGTTTTACTCAACGCCTCCCTCAACATGCAAGGAGCGATGGCAAACAGCTAATATCAAGGCAATAGAGCAATAATTAAAACACTTTGAATTTAGACATTTTTATTTAAACAAATTATATAATAAGTGAGTGACTGGATGTTAATGCAATTGAATTTGTGAATTGAGGATGACAAAAATCTTTTTTTAAACAAGAAATAATTCATAAAATGTGTTCAAAGTGGTTGCTCATTAGTCTGAAACCCTGCATTGTAGGCTACTGGTAGGCAACTGTCTTTGATGGATTGGTGCTGCAGCCTCCAGTACCTCTTCAAGAAGAACATTGATTTCTTCAGGTATGAATTCTTGTTTTCCCTTGTGTTCCATTTTTATGGATTAACGTTGCCATGAAAGGGTGCACATGGTCTACAGCAATGTTCAGGTAGGTGTTGCGTGTGAAAGTAACATCCAGATGAATGGCAGGACCCAAGGTTTCCCAGCAAAACATTGCCCAAAGCGTCACACTGCCTTCGCTGGCTTGTTTTCTTCCTGTAGTGCACCCTGGTGCCATGTGTTCTCCAGGTATTTTATGCCCACACCCGGCATTCCACATGATGTAAATAAACATGTGACTAATCAGATCAGGCCACCTTCCATTGCTCCGTGGTCCAGTTCTGATGCTCACATGCCCATTGTAGGCCCTTTTGGCAGTAGACAGGGGTCAGCATGGGCACCCTGCCTGGTCTGCAGCTACGCAGCCCCATATGCAACAAACCGCAATGAACTGTGTGTTCTGACACCATTCAATTAGTACCAGCATTAACTTTTTAGAGATTTGAGCTACAGTAGCTCGTCTGTTGGATCGGAGAACACGGGCCAGCCTTCGCTCCCAACGTCCATCAGTGAGCCTTGGCCACCAATGACCTGGTCGCTGATTCAGTGCTTTTCCTTCCTTGGACCACTTTTGATAGGTACTGACCACTGCAAACTGGGAACTCCCCACAAGGGCTGCCGTTTTGGAGATGCTCTGACCTAGTTGTCTAGCCATCACAATTTGGCACTTGTCTAAGTCGCTCAGATCCGTACACTTTTCCTGCTTCTAACACATCAACTTTGAGGACAGAATGTTAACTTGCTGTCTAATACATCACACCCACTGACAGGTGCCATAATAACATACTAGATTATCAGTGTTATTCATGTCATCTGTCAGCGGTCATAATGTTATGGCTGATCAGTGTATATTCTACCTAGCTACCTGAGGAACTGATCATTTCATTTCACGTGATGGATTTCCGGTGATATGATTTTGATTGTCTGAAGTCCACCCCATTGGTTTTAGAGAATGTTTTGTTCACCCTAAATGTAACTACTTCTTTGAGTTTTACCTTTTCATATTGATGCCTAAGTAGTCAGAGAATACATAGCCAGCAATATTAAATTCTGCATATAAGTAATCAAGCTCTAGTGAAATGCAAGATGTTATATTTCTTTTAAATGTGTTTTTGTCTTAATTCCATTCCAAACCCCAAACATGGTCTAATTCCATTCCAAACATCCGTAATCTTGCACATTAGACCTGTCACGTCCCCGCCTCCGCGAGCGCGCAGCAGAGGGCGCCCGCGCTCCAGAAACTCAGTGCGCACCTAACACACCTGTCACCAATCACCAACTCACACACCTGTCCCCAGTCACCTAATCACCAAGCACTCAAGTACAGCTCCCTGCCATCTCACCCCTGCCAGATCAATGGTTCATGTTTACATGCCATATCTCGC
>JACXGJ010012906.1:0-17149 GCA_016801105.1 Esox niger
ATGGGTAACGCTTCATCCACTGTATGGTTGGAGAAGTATTCATACTGTGGAATCACAGAAATATCTGATTCTGAATCATGTTGGTGTACATCACTACATTTGCTTTGAGGCTCATTAGCTACTTCATAGAAATATATAACCCCTACGGTACTTATGCTAACCCCTTCCCTATTCCTGCCAACAGAAATGTGTACGTCATCAGCCCAAATATTAAAAGTGTCAAAATCCAGCACTGACCAGAAATGCCCCCCTGTAGATTTTTTACCTGAATGGCATATCACAGAGCTCAATCTGTACTTCTCCTTCTTATTGCCAACAATTGGGATTTAAATTGTACGAGAGGGAAGAACTGAGTTTCTATTTACTGTAAAGTTGTCTGCAACACGGGGCACAAAAAACACTAGAATATCTGGTGTTGTGTTCCAAATGGTTTGTGTAATCAATGCACCATCACACTGACTGCATTTCTTGGGTACTCCACCGTTGATGATTAGTTTTCGGAAGAGAATATCAAGCAATGATGTGTCTGTGTTTAGTGTAAGTTGAAAATGTGAGTTAAAGTAATGCTCATTGTGTGAGATGCTGTTTTTACACATTTCACATCTATCAGTATTGTTTTGATACCCAGCTGTTGTAACCAGGGGAGTAATTGATAAATAAAATCTACCGGGTCATTATGCTGACCTAATTTCAATGATGGAATGGTGTGGTTTATCTCTATCAAAACTTGCTTTAATACACAATAAATTTGTGTCCAGGCCTCTGAACTGCAGACAACAAGAGAGAAGCAAAGTTCTCTTAAATATCTGAACATTCTGTAATGGATTGTGAGTCGAGATTTTAAATGTTGTTTTTACTATGCTGAGATGTAACAAAGACTGCAAGGTTGAGTTGAACCAACAGTTTGAAGCTCTGTTTTCAAATCTACGTACAGTTCTTTTAGGTTCTTTCATAAAATCCTGTTGAGAATTTAACATTTTGGCCAAATTTGACTCATTACACAGTGCATTCAGATCAATGGACATCCCTTTCTTTTCATTAAGACTGAACGAATTAGAACCTAGAGGTGGAGGAACCTAGAGGTGGAGGAACCTGAAAAGACCTACGGAGATGCTTTGGTGCTTTTTTCCTTTTCTCCCAGCCTTCCTCCGGTTGCGGCAATATGTGTTGCTTTTTTCGAACTTTGATTTTCTCACATATGTCTCTTTGGCCAGCTTTATGCAGAGTATATAGTTTGCCAATACATTCATCAATTCTATGTTTTTTATCATCAAGGAATATAACTTTGGTGTTTTTGAATGTTACCTCACTAATAGCTGTACTTTTCTTATTCTGTCTTGGTTTTGATTTGTAGGATTCTGAAAACCTCTGTAAATCTCCTGTCATAAGGTCAGACCAAATTGGTATTACAGGGAGAACGTTTTTGAATAGTGTCCAACAGCCCTTTCTTAAAATAAATGTTCTGATCTGTGCATGGGACACTACTGCTAATGTCTTTGATGCTTTTTTCTCGCATTTGAATAAAACAATCAATGAAAGGTGATTTTGTGTCTTTCAGAACTGCCTCATCACCCAGTCGGTCAGATAATCTGCACTCTATTTCATCCATTGCGTTGCATGGTTCACTTTTACAATGGCTGTTCAACTTTCCTGTTTGACTATGAACCCTTACAAGGCTCTGCATTACCAATGTGCTATTATTTCTGCTCCCCAGTATGATGCAAATGTCATAGACTAAAGCATAGATTTCCTTGAGGTGTGTGGAATTCAACAACAAGCTGAACATGTACATGCCAACTCTATACCTATCATCTTTACCAGAGAATTGTTTTTTACAGAGTTCACTAGCCTGTCGCATCAAATGACTTTTAAAAGCTTGTATGATACAGAAGTCAAGATCTCCTGTTGTGGCATGTCCTTTGACTATTCTCCAGCAACGCTGCAAATTCATCTCCGGATTGTTGTTGTTAAACACTTTCATAGCTGCATTCAACAGCACCAAAGACCTATCACTATTCATTTGGACAGGTACTGTATTATTGTTAAACACCAGCCTTTCTTTGTCTCTCATCGTATTCAAAAACTGCTCGACTGCACTCTGTGTAGGATCCTCACTTATCATAACTGCAACAGGGGCATAATTCTTCGGTGAGGATGGGCAAGCTACAACTATATCATAGAGTAAAATCCTTTTATTGACTCTAGACTTGATCACACCACCAGTGGCATCCCAGAAAGCTGTGCTTTGCTTGGTCATTTCATGCCAGAGTCTGATTCCCCCCTCAGTAAAACAAAAAACCTTAAAAGGAGATACTTGTAACACATGAATGAACCCCTTGATGACCTTATTACCGTCATCTTCATTCTCCAGTTTTTCTTTCAGTAATTGCAGTGACTTGATTTCGTCACAATCCAAAAAGTTCTTTGTACATTGTTCTGATTTTATGTTTCTCAGCACTGATGTATCTACTCCAATGACACTTCTGTTCTGAGCTGCTAGACATCGGTGGTCAGCATTTGCTATTAATTCTCTGTGAACTTTATATGGGGCAGTATTATGTAATAAAAATGCAAGTTTCCTCCTCTCTGGACCACGAAATGGTCTGGCCTTGATACCATCTTTATCAGAATGTATAATACTGCCTGAATATGACACATGGAAATCTAATATATTTGCAAAATCTATTATTAATAGATTCGCACGAAGAATGGCCACACTATCCATTTATTGTAAGATATGATTTTTTTGATATCCTTTTCTGAGCAACTGTGAAGTGATGATTTAGAAAAATTACTACACAGTAAAGATTAAACTCTTACATTTTTTCGGCAAATAGACCGACCCATGAGAATCTCTTAAAATATCTACCCACTTTTTTCAGAATGGACCTTGTCCCATTCATGATGAGTCAAAGTAAACACACTCTTGTTTGGAGTGGGATGCCTGAACCCTCCAACATCTGCTGCATGTGATAAAACACACTTCACAGTATCTTTGCTTATATTGATATCAACCTCTCCAGATAAATGTTGCTCATAAGACTTAGTTTCCATAGAGCTTGCAATGTCCTCATCAGATGAAAGTTTATCAGAACTGTCTGTCTCTAAGTTATCATTTCCAGTATCTTGGGTGTCTGAGATTTGATCAGGTACTTTGGACATTAAAACATCATCATGTGAATTACAGGATACATCATGATGAACATCAAAATCAGTTTCTTTATATTCAAACTTATCTAAAGGCTCCGGATTAAGTTGGCCATCTGAAGATGTTGTCTGACAAGTTGACATTCTCTCATTTAAAGTGTCTTTAGGAAACATATGTTCTTCATGAGCCTCATTTACATTCTCTGTTTGTATCATTTTTTGTATCATTTTTATCCTTTAAGAATGAATCCATTTTGCAACGGCTGTACTTTAACGCAACATGATTCTGAGCTGCATAAAAAAACTGCAGATTCTACAACCTTTTGTTTATCCAGGGAAAGGTCAACACAATCAAAGTGGTACCAATTTGCACACGCATCACATGTTAGCATTGGTCGTTTACTGTTATTCTGTGATTTACAGAAACAAAACACGGTTTTGGATTTCTTGTGCTGTGTGACCCATTCCTCCTCACCATATTTACGTGTCACTCCTTTCCTCCTCCCTACTCTGTGTTTGATTGGTGTTCTTGTATCAATTAGTTTACTGTCTTTGATTTTGTCACACTGACTTATGGTTATGCTGTCACCCTAATCTCCTATATCATTACATATGGATGACTGACTCAAAGGGTTGGTCAACTTAACATATTCCTTAATCTGTTTTACAAGACATTGAATGTTACCGTAATTATTGAGCCATTTATTTCTAAGATTTTTTACATTACGTTTAGTAACTCGAGGTGTTCCAGTTGGCAGTGGAACAGCTTGGGCAACTTCCTCCCAAAATGTCAAATCAAATGGGTCATTATGTTGCATAACGACATGTATTGCTCTCGAAATAGCATTGTAATATAAATATAGCTTTTTTTTTCCCCCTTCTTCGTCGAGACTCTTTTTTGTGTTCCCCAAGATCACAACCCCCTCCATACAATTTGTGTCAAATTTGCATGGAGTGCTTGCCTCAGCACCACATGATCGATACATTCTCCTTGTTTCAACCCTTCTGACAACCGTGACCCCATACAACTGCCCCATGCAGTCCTGCAACACCTCTTTGAACAACTCCCTTCCCTACTGTACTCAGCTTTGTGGCATCCGTCTCCGCTCTCTTCCTGGTCCTGCTCTTCTGCTTGTGTTTAATCTCTGGCAGTGGTTCCTTCTGAGCCCAGAAGGACTTGGGGAAGCACAGAAAGGACACCTCCATGTCTGGCAGACCATTGACGGGGATCTGGGTGTTGCAGATGACGCCACCATTGACAGCACCCTGTAAATGATTTGAATATTTTAGGTTAAACTGTGGATGTAACCATTTGGAACATGCACTACTAAATACATTTTTGAGGACCACAACAACATACCCGGCAGATCTCTTGATAGTACTCCTCTGCACGCCAGCTTGGCACAAAAAGCATCTTGCCTCGACATGGCTGAACTGATGGAAAAGCAACCCGCTTAGGGGCAATTAATGGAGAGACAGCAGCTGCTGGTGGTCCATATGGGATTTCAGTGGCTTGAACGACCTGACATTCATCCGGATCATCCTGAAATCATGAAATACAACATTCATGTTCTGGACAAAGCATAAAAATGTAGGCAATATGAAAGAAAAGATAAACATTTAGGATATGAAATCTGCAACAGAATTGGATGACAAGAAGTAAATCTTACCATTGGACAATCCTCTGCCAGGTCAGATTCGGAGGCAGTACATTCAGGTGATTCATTGATGAGTTCAGTGGCTTGAACGACCTGACGTTCATCCGGTTCATCCTGAAATCATGAAAAACTACATTCACGTACTGGACACAGCATATCAACCTAGGCTATATGAAAGAAAGATAAACATTTAGGATATGAAATCTGCAACAGAATTGGATGACAAGAAGTTAATCTTACCATTGGACAATCCTCTGCCCGGTCAGACTCAGAGGCAGTACATTCAGGTGATGCATTGATGAGTTCAGTGGCTTGAACAACCTGACGTTCATCCGGTTCATCCTGAAATCATGAAAAACGACATTCACGTTCTGGACACAGCATTCAAACGTAGGCTTACATTAACCCTAACCTAGAATATTGAACTTGAATACCAAGAAAAGGAATGACACTAAATTATGAGATATCTTACAATTTGGACCCCAGCGCAACGAGGTCTAGTTGTATTGATGGCCTGCAGGTCCTCAAACGAAGTGTCTTTGATCAGTGCAGCCATAACAGGCATGCCAAACTCATCGCTCAAATGAATTTTACCGGGGCACCAGTAGCACCGCTCGTAGGGCCAGAAGGCCCTGGACAGCTCCCTTCTGTAAGTGACTCCCAGATCCCATGCTTGGGTTTGATACTCCAGGGCAAGCAGTTCTTGGTAATTTAGGTCCTTTTTCCTATCAATGCGGCGTGGAAAATCAAGGACAAATACCTGAGGTAAGATAGATAGAGGATGCCCATCCTTAAGGATGCCCATCCTTAAACCTACACAGTAAATTGCAAATGTATCTAATATGGGGCATTACAACTCAGAACCTACATCAAACAACATGCAATATAAAAGATGATGTATTAAATGATAACAGGGTACGCAGAACATACAGTTAATCAAACAAGTTACTCACCTTTCTTCCCAAGATGATCTCTTTCAGTCTTGGCAGTTGGAGCTTATGTCGCTTAGGATGAGGATTGTATTCCGAATGTGGCCAATTATTTGCTGCATGGCGTGAGCCAAACCGGTACAACATTCCTGTCATGACTGAAAAGTCTATATTATTTACAGCTCTCTAGAACATTTGCATGGAGACAAATGTATTACAGGCCTGCACCATGTTGGTCCTGCAGGGAAAAACACTTATGTGTTATGTTTCTAAAATCAAGTTAACACTCAACTGCACTTAGATGGTATCCTTGGTCAAAATAAGTCATGAAGACCTGGGATTTGGCACTATGGGACCAACATACACAACAGACATATGCTGTAAATGTAGTAACATAGAGATATCCCTAGTGCTTTAAAGAGTCTCAGCCATTTAGCCCTAGGTTAAATATTTTATTAAACCTTTCTGGGAGTTTAAATGTAAATAATCCAAGTAAGCCAATAAGAAGGCGGTGTATAATTATTTTTTCAGACTCCATTTTGACAATACCAATGAATAAGAAATATGCTCAGGCCAATGGAATTAAAAACATATGCCTAACAACATAAATCAAACAGCAACACAAATAAATTGAGAAGAAATAGCCAACCTGATAAAGAAACTAAGTGTCTTCAAAAGTTGCTGAAAAGATTTTTGAACGGTGATTCTGAACAAATGTATGCTGATCCAAGCAGAGTCCAAACAAGGATTTTCTGCAAATCTGGTTACCTGGTTAATGGGACACACCCTCCCATTTTATAAGCCTATCAAAGGAGAGATTTGTGAATGAGATGCTACCTGGCAATTGAAAGGAAGATTGGGATAACAATAGCACAAGTTCATTTTATTGTCAAATGAATAATAAAACTGATAAAAAGTAAAGTAGCATCCACAGTCCTGCAAACAATTAAATATATGAAAAAAGAAATAGAAACATGAAGCAGAAGTAACAAATAATTTTCTAAGAAAAGACAATTTGGACAGATACTGAGTAGTGAGCTGGATGTTGCATAATTTAGATCAACTGGTAATTAAACTACGTGTTGCAAGTTAACTTGGTACTACATACGTTAGCAGTTGGAAGTTAATTTGAAATTTAATAACATGTTGGTGTTTGCAGTAGTTAAATAATATTTGTACTGATCTGATGTGGCTACAACTGTAACAACCACAACATCTATTACATAGAATGTATGCAAACATTCCCAATCATTTTCAGAATCATATTCACACAGCAATTATATATGTTAACAGACAAATACATAAGTACTATTTAGAAAAAGTTAATCAACTTTGTCAAGTTGAACAATTCTGTAATAGTTGGAAGATTTTCATAAAAAATGTAATTTGTTTATCTAAAAAGTATAAAACTGTAAACAGTGTTTTGGGCACACGTACATCTCGAAAGGTGGTAAAGCAGGCTAAGGTTGACAACTATTTATGATTGTTGGGTGAATTGCTAAGTAATCACCAAGTAAGGAGGTGATTATCACCTCCATTAACAAAAGGAATAATTGATCTATACTGATGGCTATTCTGTCAATTGGAATGTGGCCAATGGAATGTTACATGCCAGCAACATTTGCAAATACACAGTGATTTACAAGTAATTCACATGTGCCCTGAAGAGTGCAAGGAATGTGATTCCTCTCAAAATACAGACATTCCTAAGCCAACTCAGAGAAAACCATCTTCACTGGCTGCTGAAGATTTTGATACAATAAGCAATGGAAATTGGTTCAGTGATAAGATAATTGATGAGTACCTTCATCTCATTAAATCTCATTTGGACGATCACTTTGTGCTGATGTGCCCTGCGTCTTTTGTTAGCCAACAGCTACAAAATGTATATTATGAAAGGATAGATGTTCTGCCTAAGGTACCTAGAGTAGCACACAATTGGTGGTGTTTTGAGAATGTAATAATACCAGTGAATTTAAATGACCATTGGACGGCCATAGCTATAGAGATTAAAAAGAAAGTACATGCACACAACTGTATAACACTGAAAGTTAAATTAATGGACTCCTTAAAGCAGCATGAGAATAAACTGCAGAGCATTCTTCACCCCCTACAGAAGTATCTGGCATTACAGTAACTGGCCTTACATGCAAGGGCTGTGGACATTGTTTTGAAATATGAATGTTATCATCGTTGTGGAAATTTCAAAGCTCAAGTAGATAGAAATAGTTGTGGACCCTATGTGTGTGTGTTCACTAAAGCAGTCCTATTTGGAGATAACATTAATGAATTCATTCAAAACAACATGCGATGTTCTATTTTATATGAATTATCAGAAAAAAGGTTATTGCATTAATGTCAAAACACATTCAGATGGGGAGCGCAATGAGCAAATAGTTCCATGGATATTTTTACAAGATTAGTCTGCAACAATGTGACCATGCAATATTGTGCACTTGCACTATGGCTCTCAGAATGTTTGTTGTATTTCAGGTGCTGATATCCTGACCCTAATCTTACATCAGGACATCTAAGAAATACTGGATCACCGGCGCTCCGAGACTATGCCTGTACTCAAGCAAGCAGATGATAAAGTGTTAATATTGTCTCTACAGTCCACAAAATATACTGAATCCTCATATACAATACAAGCCTTCCAACTTCTCAACAGAAACATGCATTTCCTAATAAACTTTTTTTCTCAAAATAAGCTATGGCTTGGATGTACTAGTAATAAAATATATCCTTCTTATAGGGTTGATAAAGTTGAACTGGTATATTTAGTTAATCTAAGAGGTATAAAACTGTAAACAGTCTTTTGGGCTTACCTAACCTCTAAAGGTGGTAAAGCAGGTTAATGTAAACAATTGTCAATTACATATGATCATTGGCTGAATTGTTAAGAAATCAACAGTAAGGAGGTGATTATCACCTCCATTAACAAAAGGAATAATGGATTTAAACGGATGGCTATTCAGTCAAATGTAATGGGGCCAATGGAAAGTTACATGCCAGCAACAATTGCAAATACACAGTGCCCCTTGATTTCTTTGCAGATATTTACTCAGTAGACCCTCCTGAACATTTCCTACAATACATTCACTGCGGCATATAGTATAGTTTTTTTCTATAGAGCATTATATATTTCATATCCACTGAATTCCATTGTGACCACTGAGATGGGTGGAGTAAAAAGCCAGCAACAATTGCAAATACAGAGTGCCCCTTGATTTCTTTGCATATTATAACAGTATAGACTCTCCTGAAAATATCTCACTATAATTTTTTACAATATACACTAAGGAAAGTGATTATTTTTATTTTATTAAAATCAAGTTTTTTGTCTTACTTCTATTTTGAAGGCAAAATCCTTAAACCGGAAGTCTTATTGTTGCTACGGAATCTCTAATGTTGCCTGCATGACGCTAATACCGGACATGCATACATCATTCCGGAAGTCCCGCCCTAACACATACAGGAAGTCCATACGTCATGTCGTGGAAATCACTAAATGGGAAAGGGACAGAGACTGTAGGTTCTTTTCACAAGTAAATATTTATTCAAGATGTATAAACCTGGAGCAGTTTACAGCACTCTCAACAGAGTCAAGTCAAAAGCTCACTATTGAAGGTTGAGCTCTGGCCTATATACATTCTGTACAGCCCAGTGTTATTTTCTGTTACATGTGATATCCATGAACAAAAGTTATGCAACAAGAAAGTCAGGGGAGAGCCATCTTTATTCAGCATGAGACGTCGATGTTAACAGTCCATTGTTCTTTCATTTCTCTCTTTCACTCCAATGAATACAGAAATAACACAATACTTATACCAGAATACAAGGGAGGCGGCCATTTGTCAAAACCAGCCATTACACAGTCAAATACCCTCCAATAAGAAAGGCTTATCTAAAAAATGACCCTTGTTTGGTATGTTCCAGCATATGGTCAATGGTCCTATCCATCAAGCCTGTGACAGTCACATGGGCAACTCCTAGCAGGAGGTATGGACAGGATGTGTGGGGCCCATCAGTTTCAGGCAACACAACACATCCCATCTATACTCCTTTGCTCAGAGTTAGTCAGTACATCTGTGTTGTGTCAAGTGGTAGCTGTTTTTTAAAAGATTCCGTTATTTAAGTCCTGCCTTTGGACTATTTTGCTGCTGTTGCACCCTCTTGGTTTTCAGACCTCTTCCTGCAAAATCAGCAGTGTATCAAATACTTGTTCTCCCCACTGTAAGTGTAGCTGCCATGTACAAAAGTAGTCCAGGGGCTAATGAATTTGAAGACTGGATGATTACTTTGTAATTGTTAATTACGCTATATGAGCTAAGAAAATACACTGACATGTGGATATAGGGGTGTACCGATTTCGGTTCTAGAAAATGTTTTGGTTCGATTTCGAAATATATGAGTTTGCAATTCTGTGATTAGCCCTAAGAAGGAACCTTCTCACCCCATACTCTTGCAGCACCTCTTACAGTATCTCCCGGGTGACCCGGTCATACGCCATCTCCAGAGCCACAAAGCACATGTAGACCAGATGGGCATTGTGGAAGACTTGCTATGCATATATATATTATATATTAAGGATGCATAAATATATCCCATTTGCATAAATTAGGTTGATTAAATATGCGTTAAATATGTAGGGTATGTGTATGATTTTCAGGCTGGATGCTTTGCTCTGTCTAGGAGTTGGGGAAATGTGGTTAAAAATTGTAAGACCTTGGCTATAGCTTGTCCCCCTCTCCGTCAGAACACTTGCCAGCAAATCCTTGTTCTCCTTTTGGCCCCAGGTCCAAATACGGGCATTGTTTAGCTTAGGTGTCCTATGGTCTTAGGATCTGGAGTATTAAGATGAGAACCAGATCTTAGAAGAAAATAGAAGGGGCCCCTCAAATTGTGTCAGTGTCATACTAGGATTGTGCATATGAGTGTACTTTGTCTACAAGCTTGTAATAAACGATTAGAATTAAAGTACTGGTTTCCTTGAGTATTTATAATTAAGAAATTAGAATTAAGTGGACTCAACCTGTCGAACCTGAGAAATGTAAAAGAATTATCTGCAACAGCATATTCCCATGCCCCCTCCAGGATCCGTGCAAGAATAAAGAACTGGTTGGTTGTTCCACGGCCAGAACTGAATCTGCATTGTTCCTCTTCAATCTGAGGTTCGAATATCTGCCGAACCCTCCTTTCCAGCACCTTTGACTTTCACAGGGAGGCTGAGTAGTGTGATACCCCTATAATTGGCACACAACTTCTGGTCCCCCTTTTTGAACAGGGGAACCACCACCCCCTCTGCCACTCCTTAGGCACTGCCCCCGACTCTCACGCAATGTTGAGTGGGAGTCCGGGCAGACCCCTCCACATTCAAAGCTTTCAAAATTTCTGGACAAATCTCGTCAATCCCCGGGGCGTCGCCACTGTGGAGCTATTTAATAACCTGAGTGACTTCTGCCAAGAAGATTGACGATGCTTCCCCATCAGCCTCCAGCTCTGCCTCTACTAAAGAGGGCGTGTTAGTGGGATTTAGGAGTTCCTCAAAGTGTTCCATAGCCCAATTACCTCCTCTGTTGAGGTCAACAGTGTTCTATCCTTACAGTACACAGCTTGGATGGTGCCCCGTTTCCCCCTCCTGAGGTGGCGGACGGTTTTCTAGAAACACCTTGGTGCCAACCGAAAGTCCTTCTCCATGGCTTCCCCCGAACTCCTCCAATGCGGTTTTGCCTCTTTGGATGTCGCAGTGCTTCGGGTCTCCCGGAACTCTGCAACTGCCTCCGGAGTCCTCCAGGATAAGATATCCCGGAAGGCCTCATTCAGTCGGATGACTTCACTGACCACCGTTGTTTACCAAGGTGTTCAAGGGTTACCGCCCCTTGAGGCACCTAGGACTGTTAGACCACAGCTTTCCGCTTCAGCTTCGGCAATGGAAGCTTTGAACATTGACCACTCAGTTTCAATGCCCCAACCTCCACAGGGATGTCAGAAAAGCTCAGCCAAATGTTTGAGTTAAAGAACTTTCGGAGGGGGGCTTCCTCCAGACATTCCCAAGTCACCCGCACTACCCGTTTGGGCTTTCCTGGACTGTCTAGAGTCTTTCCCCACTCCCTGACCCAACTCATCACCAGATGGTGATCGGTTGACAGCTCCGCCCCTCTCTTTACCCGAGTGTCCAAAACATGCGGCCTCAGATCCGATGACACGATTCCAAAATGTATCATCGACCTTCGGCCTAGGGTGCTCTGGTACCACGTACACTTATGAGCATCCTTATGTTTGAACATGATGATCGTTATAGATAATGTTTGTTGTTAGAGTTCTGTGCTAGTCAAAACCAAGTACAGGACATAATACAGAAGAGCCCCATAAAAAGGTAGTGAAAAAAAAAAAACATTTACAAACTATCAAGAAAATTTATGTAAATAAATAGTGATTTTGTTGATCACCCACCTCACACTCTCCCAAGTAGGTCAATGGTTCAGATACTTAAATCAGAACTGTGTGGGACTTCATAACAAACAGGAAAGATAAAGTAGGAAATCCCACAAACTTCACTACAATTAAACTGCAGGTCTTCAATGGCAATGACCAGGCAGAACAATAAATGTTTCCACTAATAGAGTTATATCCTTCTCAAATCACTGAAATTGAAATCCAACTATCAACTGATCACATAAGAGAAATGATCAAACTGGCCATTTTTACAAATAATTAAAATATAAGAACATAAGCCAATATTAATGCCTTACTCTTTATTGGTTTCATCTAATGGGGAGAATTTTATAAACTGATCAAACTATAAACTGATCTTACAAGAAGAAATATTATCAAAATGCAATAGCACAAGCAAAAATGGAAGCTTTAATCTTCCTCGTTGTCAGAAATATTTCTGAGTGGTCATTAATTCTATCTTCACCTTCCTTTGTTGTTGAGACCCAGAAACTGCACCTGATCATGGACAGTGAAAACAAGTTTAAAAAGAGTATAAACATGTCCACAATCTGATTCAGTTATTTCATATCACTTTTACTTTACTATCAAATGTCTTGTTGAATCATGCTTTGTGTGAACTCAGTAAATATCTTTACATGAGAGTACTTATGAGGTGACTCAATGGTTAAACAGCTCTGGAAAAAATTAAGAGATCACTCCTGATTATTCTTAAATCAGTGTCTCTGTATATGGCAGCCATTCAATTCCAGTGTCTGTTAAATTCCAACACACCTGATTGAACTTAGCAGCAAGGAGGAGCTGTTTAAACTTTTACCCAGCCTGAGCAATGGATGGGCAGGCTTCAATGTTTTTACCAAGTGCGATCAGATATACTATGTCTGGCACAAGACCCGTTGGGTAACACCTCCCAACCATAATTTGCCATCAGATGTGAAGTTCTTGTTCCAGGAATGGACATGAAGCCAAAAGCCATGGAAGGTCAAGCAGTTGAATAAGCCTGATTTAGCTTGAGGACAATATTATCCATTAAGGCACAGAGATGAGAATCACCAACGACCAGGACAAACTATAAGGAAAGAAAGTCAGAGATTTATCCCAGTAATTACGTTTTTTTAATATATATTGTTTTGAAAATATGTACACATCCTAAAACTTTCATAGTTAATTCCGAATGTGGGCTGTTAGGATTAATTTAAACACAACAATTATGGGGTATTACAACTCAGAACTTACATCAATCAACATGCAATATAAAATATGATGCATTAAATGATAACAGAATAGGGTACACAGTACATAAAGTTAATAAGACCAGTTACTCACCTTTCTACCCAAGATAATCTCATTTTTGAACTGCGATTCAGTACAAATGGAAGCTGATCCAAGCAGAGTAGTTGGTTCTACTAATCTTGTTGATGGGACAAACCCTCCAATTTCACAGGTCTATCAAATGTGAACAAGATGCTACCTGAAAATTGAAAGGACAATTGGGATAACTATAGCACAAGTAAATTTTATAGTCTAATAAAATATAATACTGATAAAAAGTACAAAAGTCATCCAAATGTTTTTTATTCATAGAACTGCGAACAGTTCTATAGATTATCAAAAAACCTAGTCCTTAAACTAAAGTAATAGTATTATTACAATTTGAACAAATGCTGAGCAGTGAGCTAGATCATACATAATTTAGTTCACCTGGTAATTACACTGTATTTTGCAGAACAGCTTGGTACTTTGGTAGTTGAAATATTGGAACATGTTGGTGTTTTCAGTAGTAAAGAGATTTTGATACTGTTCTGATGTAGCTAAAAACTGGAACAAGAACAACATTTCTTATAAAGAAAGTATGCAAGCATTCCCTTTTTTCAGTATCACATTCACAGATTAAACCTATATTCTATATTTGTACAGATAAAATAACATACTGTACATCTCTAAAGGTGGTACAGCAGGCTAATGACCGGTAAATATAAGTCTTTGACAACTACATTAGATTGTTGGCAGAATTGTTAAGTAATCATCAAGTGCTGATGATTACTTACACCTCCATTAACAAAAGGAATAATGGATCTAAACTGAAGGCCATTCAGCAAATTAAGAATGTGACCAATGGGATGGGGGAGTGAAAGGCTAGCAACAGCTGCAAATACACAGTACCCCTTGAATTGTTTAACAAATAAGTACTCTATCCACACTCCATTTTCTTACAATACAATCACTGCGGCATATAGAATAGTTTTTGTATAGGGCAATATACATTTCATATAAAGTCTTTTGCATTGTGGCCTATGGTATGGGCAGAGTAAAATGCCAGGAACAATTGCAAATACACAGTGCCCCTTGATTGTTTTGCGTATAATTACTCAATCCACTCTGCTGAACATTTCCTACAATACATTTTCACAATATACCACAAGCAAAGTGGAATAATTGATTAAAATAGCGTTTTACCTTTTAATTTGAAGGCAAAATCCGGAAGTCTTATTGTTGATTCGGAATCTCTAATGCTCCCAGCAATAAAAACAATTATGGACAGCAATAAAACAATTATGCAATATCAAAATATTTCCTTTGAGACAGTCTTATTATCAATGGAATATGAAGTTGAAAGACCCAAGAAATATTAAATAAAGATATTTTCTGGCACTTTTATGCGTTATACAGGAAACCGGTGAAAGAATAGGCGAGAACAGAATGTACAGTGTGACCTATTCCAATCCACCCTGAAGCTAGTTTGGAACACCATGTCCCCCGATCACGAAACTCTATGGAAATTGGAATTGTTTAATATTAACAATTGTATTTTAGAGTACTCATTCAATATAGAATACTTGTATTTTAGGCATTATGGGATTTATGTACTAGTTTCAAATCAGGATAAGTAAGTAAGTAATTACTGTATATTCTTTGTTTATCATTTAATTGTTATTAGGCTTGCCGATGTAATCACTACTTCACATAACACTTATATAGAATTGGCTACAGTGCCCTGAAAAATAAATTGGCACCGTAGGTCAATATATGGAGAACATTTTATCAGATTGATTGTACTCTGGAAAATTTTTAATTAGGTGAAAAAAGGGAAAATTCTTATTCTAGAAAGAGAAATGATTGGCAACCCTATTAAGAATTTTGTGCAGCCTTCATTTGACAAGCTATCAGCTCTGAGTCATCTCCTATAATGTTTCAATGGGTTAATATACAATTCTATAGAGATTCATGATCGGCAGACATGGTGTTCCAAACTAGCTGCAGTGTGGACTTGAATAGAGCAGAGTTTGCATTGTTCTCACCCCTTTCTTTCACCATTTTCCTATTTAAGAACATAAAAATTATATAGAATATCTGTATTTAATATTTAAGGGACCTCATAGTTGAAGTGTGCCTATGATGAAAATTACAGGCCTCTCTCATCTTTTTAAGTGGGAAAACTTGCACAATTGGTGGCTGACTAAATACTTTTTTGCCCCACTGTATATTATATATATATATATATATATATATATATATATATATATATATATATATATAATAGCTAATAGAATACAGCATACATACCACCTTAATTTAATTACATTTAATGAGAAGTATTAAAAACATATTTGGTGTCTCCTGTTTATTACACCGGATGCCGTCAGACGTTCTCCTGTTTGCTGAATGCTGGACGCCGTCATTTATGTATCTGAAATGAATTAGTAGTACTTAAGTTATATTTCTAATGTAATAAGTGGGTCTATTTTAACATAAGTATAATATTCCAATATAAATGGTACTTGAATACAATGTTTATAGAAATGTTGTGTACTAAAGGACATTCCTAAACAGTAAATGCAAGTTAACTTTGGGCCAGGGTCACCCTGATTGTGTGATTTTGTATCTGGTACCCAAAATCAGCATGTGAGATAATTTAACACCTAAAGGTAATGGTAAATACCAAGTTTGACTGGATTAAGCCATTAATCCAGAATGTTAAAATATCCCTTGGTGCAACCTCTACTGCATACAATGCTTTTTAGAAATACATGATCTGCATATTAACTTACACTCACCAAAAGGATTATTAGGAACACCTGTTCAATTTCTCATTAATGCTATTATCTAATCAACCAATCACATGGCAGTTGCTTCAATGCATTTAGGGGTCCTGGTGAAGACAATCTCCTGAACTCTAAACTGAACGTCAGAATGGGAAAGAAAGGTGATTAAAGCAATTTTGAGTGTTGTATGGTTGTTGGTGCCAGACGGGCCAGTCTGAGTATTTCACAATCTACTTAGTTACTGGGATTTTCACGCACAACCGTTTCTAGGGTTTACAAAGAATGGTGTGAAAAGAGAAAAACATCCAGTATGCGGCAGTCCTGTGGGCGAAAATGCCTTGTCGATGCTACAGGTCAGAGGAGAATGGGCCGACTGATTCAAGCTGATAGAAGAGCAACTTTGACTGAAATAACCACTCGTTACAACCAAGGTATGCAGCAAAGCATTTGTGAAGCCACAACACGCACAACCTTGAGGCGGATGGGCTACAACAGCGGAAGACCCCACCGGGTTCCACTCATCTCCACTACAAATAGGAAAAAGAGGCTACAATTTGCAAGAGCTCACAAAAATTGGACAGTTGAAGACTGGAAAAATGTTGCCTGGTCTGATGAGTCTTGATTTCTGTTGAGACATTCAGATGGTATAGTCAGAATTTGGCGTAAACAGAATGAGAACATGGATCCATCATGCCTTGTTACCACTGTACAGGCTGGTGGTGGTGGTGTAATGATGTGGGGGATGTTTTCTTGGCACACTTTAGGCCCCTTAGTGCCAATTGGGCATCGTTTAAATGCCACGGCCTACCTGAGCATTGTTTCTGACCATGTCCATCCCTTTATGGCCACCATGTACCCATCCTCTGATGGCTACTTCCAGCAGGATAATGCACCATGTCACAAAGCTTGAATCATT
>JACXGJ010012907.1:0-17148 GCA_016801105.1 Esox niger
TTCTGGTGTTTTGTCGCTGTGGGGGTTCTGGTGTTTTGTCGCTGTGGGGGTTCTGGTGTTTTGTCGCTGTGGGGGTTCTGGTGTTTTGTGGCTGGGGGTTCTGGTGTTTTGTGGCTGGGGGTTCTGGTGTTTTGTGGCTGGGGGTTCTGGTGTTTTGTGGCTGGGGGTTCTCATGTTTTGTGGCTGGGGGTTCTCAGGGGAGTTCATCATTGGCCGTGTAATTAAAGCCATGAACAACAGCTGGCATCCGGACTGTTTCTGCTGCGACATCTGCCAGGCTGTACTCGCAGACGTGGGATTCGTCAAGAATGCCGGCAGGTGAGTACCCAGCCAATCACAGTCAGTCCTCCCATTCGTTCCCATCTGGATAGGCTGACGGTCGACCAATGTTCTGTTTAACTGAGGATTTGCAAGTTGAAAGTGTCATGGTGACCTACACCCGTCTGATCCCCCGACGAGCTCCGCTGCAGAGCGATGCCAGGTTCCACCCCGCTCCCTAACTTAACCCTTGACCCTGTCCAGGCACCTGTGCCGGCCCTGCCATAACCGTGAGAAGGCACGCGGCCTGGGGAAGTACATCTGTCAGAAGTGCCACGCCATCATCGAGGACAGCCCCCTGATCTTCAAGAACGACCCCTACCACCCTGACCACTTCAACTGCAACAACTGCGGGTCAGTACGCTCTCTGTGGGTCACCGGGCCCTGTGCGGGTCACCGGGCCCTCTAACGTGACAGCGTCCTGTGTGCGGTTTGTCCTGCAGCAAGGAGCTGACTGCTGATGCCAGGGAGCTGAAGGGGGAGCTGTACTGCCTGCCCTGCCATGACAAGATGGGCGTGCCGATCTGCGGTGCCTGTCGGAGGCCCATTGAAGGACGCGTGGTCAACGCCATGGGCAAGCAGTGGCACGTCGAGGTGCGTGCACGTGAAGTGGCAGGAGTGGGTGTGTGGGTGGGTGTGTGTGGGTGGGTGTGTGTTAGGTCTAACTATACTCATGAGGACCGAATGTCCCCATGAGTATAGTAAAACCACACTACTGCGGTCCCCATGAGGCAAAAGTCAATTTCAGGCTAAAGGTATAGAGTCAAACTTACAATACATTTTAGATTTAGAATTGGGGTTTCTTTAAGGTCCAGACATTATTGGTTAAGTTTAGGGTTATGGTCCAGGGATTACACCTAGGCAAAGTTTAGGTATTAATGTTACTTTATTGAGGTTAGATTAGGGCAAGAGAGCATGCAATTTCTATTTTCTGGTCCCCATGAGGTTAGCTGTACACGTGTGTTGATGTGTGTGTGTGTTGATGTGTGTGTGTGTTGATGTGTGTGTGTGTGTGTGTTGATGTGTGTGTGTGTTGATGTGTGTGTGTGTTGGTGTGTGTGTGTGTGTGTGTGTGTGTGTGTCATTCCATTCCTTTAAATAAATGTTTCCTGTTCATCCTTCCATGTTCTTTGCTCACCCTCCTGCAGCACTTTGTTTGTTCTGTATGTGAGAGGCCTTTCCAGGGTCGTCCCTTCTATGAGTGTCGGGGGTATGCCTACTGTGAGTGGCACTTTGACATGGTGAGAAGGGCTGCATGTCCCAAATGGAGCTCTAGGTCCTGTGTAGTGGACTTTAGAAGTATGCAGGGAATCCAAGGAGAAGACACTGGGTTGTCTCACCACGGATGATTGATAGACTGGAGAACTACATTTCCCAGTGACTCGTTAATGCATAAATCTAAAACAACAGACAGATCTGGAAAAGAGAGACACTGATTAACTTGTGTATTTTCCCCAACACCCACCACCCAAATAAAATAAATTCACTTTCATTTCTCTGGCACTGACTTTGCCAACGAAGGGCTTCGGTGAAGGAAAGTTTACTTACGATTGTCAGAAGTTGTTTGTCCAAGACACCTTAAGAAGAATGCACTTATTCTGTATAAGTTCTTCTTGCTAAGAGCGTCTGCTAAATTAGTCAAATGTAAATAAACTACGATCACGTACACAAAGCTCTTACCCATAGATCCATGAACAGGGGCCCAAACACAGTTTCTCCTGAACATTTACCGTCCTGTGGATGTGGCTCTGAGGTTTCGCTAGAGCCATCAGAACCTCTGTCACATGAGATTAGCGACCATCGGTCGACCAATCACAGCATGAGCACTGCATGATGTGAGGTAGGAGTCAGAGGCCTACCGTCTCTGCCGTGTTGCTCCTCCTTTGCAGAGATCTGGCTTGCCTGTAGTTGAGCTCGCTGTTTCTCAGTCTGTCCTGTCCTTACATGTGTCTGCGTGTGTCTGCGTGTGTCTGCGTGTGTCTGCGTGTGTCTGCGTGTGTCTGCGTGTCTGTGTGTGTGTGTGTGTGCGCACATCATCTCTTTGTCCATGCTCTGTAACGTTCATTATGTTCTCAAAGCATTTCAGTATACGTGTGGTGGTCTGCGATCATTTTGGGCTTTTAGAACGTGAAAATGTTCTACAAGAAGGTCAATCCACCCGCCGGCGTTGGCTACATGCTAACTCCTGCCTAGCGGTGTCGGTCTGTGGCTGCTGTTGGCCGCTAACCACCCTGACCCGTGACACTGCCTGTGTTTGCAGCATTTTGTGTGTGCTAAGTGTGAGAAGCCGTTCCTGGGCCACCGCCACTATGAGAGGAAAGGCCTGGCCTACTGCGAGACCCACTACAACCAGGTAACGCTACGGGCTGTGCCTCAAACCAAGCACTATTCACCATGTTGCGCGCTACCGAAGTAGCTGTGGTAGCGTGTTAGCGCATGTTGACCATACTGGTTCTGGCTGGAGTTGTCCATTAAGTTGCCAGTTAATAAGATGTCTGTTAAAGAGCCAGGTTGTTGTGTGAGGAGCTAACCTGTGCTTTTCTCACCACAGCTCTTCGGCGACGTGTGTTATCACTGCAACCGGGTGATCGAAGGCGACGGTAAGACCGCGGGCCGTAGCATTTAATGGCGTCAGCGTTTGGGGTTGACTGTTAAGCCGTAACGGCGTGCTCTTCCTCTCCCCTCAGTGGTGTCAGCTCTGAACAAGGCTTGGTGTGTCAGCTGTTTCTCCTGCTCCACCTGCAACGCCAAGCTCACCCTCAAGTATGTCCCCGTTTTTACATTATCAGGTGGTAAAATCTGAGTATTACTGGGTTCAGTGTGTTTTCTCTTACTTTCCTTCTTTATCACTGGTCCTTTAACTCAAACTCTTCTAACCCCTGCACTCTTACTCCGTCTCCTCTCTACCCCTTTTCTCTTTCCTGTTGTCTTCTGTTTTCCCTTTCTTCTTTCCTCTCCTCTCCTCTCCTGACCCTTCTCTCACCCTGTCCCCTCTTCTACTGGCCCTGTGGGATCACAGAGAGAAGTTTCTAGAGATAGATCTGAAGCCTGTGTGTAAGCACTGTTATGAGCGGATGCCAGAGGAGCTGAAACGGCGTCTGGCCCGTCGCGAGAGGGACACTTCAAAAGACCGCAAAAAGAAACCTGTTATCTGTCTGTAGATCTGCTGCTCCTCCTTCTTCTTCCTCTCCACTATCCTCTGCTGTTTTACCATTTATGCATTGGTTAGTTGCGCCGCCATCTTGTCCACTGCCCTTCGGTTCTGTTGTCGTCGTACTGCTTGGTTGTACTGTCATTTTGTGTCACAGCATTTAAACGTCACTCTCCATTCGAGAAATTCAGAACTCTTTTAGGCAGAACGTTTCGTAACTGAAACCTGACCTCTGGAGAAATGAACGCACCCCTGGCTGTGTATTTGATGATGATGATGATGATGACGACGATGCCTTCCTCCTTGTGCTGTTAATTTATACCCCCGCTGTGGCCCTCTCACCGTTTACAGGAACAAGTTTGTGGAGTTTGACATGAAGCCTGTGTGTAAGAAATGTTACGAGAAGTTTCCTCTGGAGCTGAAAAAACGGCTGAAGAAACTGGCCGAGACCGTCGGACGCAAGTAGCCCCCCGAGTCTACGAGACCCACGAGGCTTCGGCCGACAGTTTCCCCAAATCCTAGTTCTGGTTGTCCAAATTTGCTTGTTGTTATTGCCTGATTCAGGAAATGCTCCCATGTGTTATTCCAGTGGGCTGGTATTTTAGGAGAATGTACTTGAAGGTTGCAGCCTTACGAACAACGGCAGAACTTGTAATAACCTCATCAAGTGCCCAAATGAGTGAAATTCATCCAGTGTATCAGCCATGGCTTGTCTGTCGGTCAGTTTCTTTATTTTTTAGCTTCTCACACTGCCCGTGTAACATTTCATAGGGGTTATTGAAATGTTAGTGTCATACTTTTTATTGTTTACTTGTGTGCCTTATTTTGGTTTGGAGCAAGTGTCTAGTGATTAATGAGCACGTGTAACGCGACTGGCTTATGCATGTGGTTTTATTCACAGGGTCAAATAGTAGATAACATAATCCTGCCTGACAATGACCTATGAGAGCATAGCCAAAAAAACGTCCAGTAAAATGGATTCAGAAATCTTTTTCTGTATTTGAAAGAATAGAAATAGAAGTCTTACAACTATATACTTTTTTGAAAGTGTAATTCATTAACTCAGGAGAAAATAATAGTTGAGTTGGCCATGAAATGTACACCCTGAAATGGGTTTTTTAACCAAAACTTGCCACGATATCTAATCATTACATACGACTGTCTTTGAGATTGAACAAAGTATTTTGAGTACTTGTAAACTACTCTTGAAATATAATGCAGTACCAGTCTAAGATTTGAAGACAATTACTAATTTAAGGGTAATTCTTTGTTTCTAATTTCCACATGTACTATTGATTACTACAGTAATCAACCCTACCTTGTCATAACACCACTTATTGGCACACTAAAAGGGGAGAAATTCGAGAAATGTACTTTTAACAAGGCACACCGATTTAGTGAAACGCATTCCAGGTGACTACTTAATGAAGCTGGTTGAGAGAATGCAAAGATGACATCAAGACAAAGGGTGGCTACTTTGCAGAATCTACACCATGAAATGTATTTTGATCTGTTTAAAACTTTTTTGGGTTGTTAATATATGGATCCATGTGTTATTTCATAATTTTGACGTTTTTGCTATTCTGCACTGTGGAAAGTATTACACATAAATACCCTGTCCAAACGTTTGACTGGTACTGTAATATAGAAATAGCTTTTGTCTTATAGCGGGATTGTCACACTGCTTTTTCTAATCATGAAATTACGACTGCCTTATTCCGAGTTGCGGAGAATATAACTCGCCTCTATGTACGAATGAGAATCCTAGCCATTAGTCGGAACGTTAAACCTGAATGAGTGTTATAAAAGCAATGTATCTTTTAATATGTTTGAAATAATCAGCTTTGCCTTTATATTTTACTCCCAATAGTTACGAGGAGTTGGGGGTGGTCTAATCCAAATACTTGGATTGAACACCACTGTTCGCTTCACCGGCTCGGGATTCGGTCAAGCAATCTTTAATCGCTGAGCTACGTTCCGGTTTCGTGTCTTAAGGAACATTTGCTAGCCCGTCCTGTTGCATTATAGTAAGTTGTTACCATCTACAAACAGAGGGTGTTTCATGTGGCCTATTTGTTTCACGTACGTCTTAAGAAACCAAATATTACGGCGGTTTGATTAACGTTTTGAAAGGAGCTAGTTTTATAATGTAATGTTATATGATTAGTGAGTTATGAAAATAATCGCAAAGCGACAACTTTGCTTCGCATGACGGTATCAATTAATGTATATCTTACAGAAGTGTTTTCTTTTTATGTCACTAATAACATGATGCGTCTTCTGCTTGAATAAACTATTCACAACTGTACACATCATTGGGTCACCGTGTTTTTATTACCATTTCTGACCCAAACGACTGATCCAGTTGATGTGCCAAAGCTGATTAAATAATTACAGGCTTTAATAATTTTAAGCTACATAATTACGGAGCTCCGTGGCTGAAGGCTCCTTTCGCTTGTGATTCAGTGTAATATTTCTGCCTGACATCTAGTTGACCCTTGACAACAATACAACTTAATAATTATTTTAATTATACTTTCATTTAAAGCCCTTTTCTGTTGCACTAAACAGGCCTGCTGCTCAGTTATTCGTTGTATCCAGTAAGCAGCATCCTGTGTAAAGCAGCAACAGTGCCTTCTACTGGCTGATTGAGAAATTGTTAGATGTGAGGAGTATCAAGTTTTAGGAGGGCATTTGTATAGGGTTTGTGTAAGAATTAATTACACTTGGAAAAAAGGTGACGATCTTTAGATTTCCACACCTGCTGTCCCAGGTCTAAAGCAGTCCCAGAGAAGAGGGGAAGAATAATATAAAATGTCCCTGTTGATATTACACTGACAAGTTTTGTTTTGTGAGCTGTTGACTGACGGTCAGGAAGTCCAATTCATATATGTACGCACAGAGTGGCCCGTTTGGACGACTCAAGGGGATCCACTTTCCAGGGAGAATGAAAAATCAAGTCTGAACAAAGCTCTCCACAGACTGGATTTCCGTTGGTTATTTCTGTTTTATTCAACACATGGAGAGTTAGTCGAAAGGCAATGTGCTTCTGAAGTCACACTGTTGCTTTTACCTCGGATTAACCCTCCTTGTCGATTCCCAAAATATATTTTCTGCTCAAGATGCATAAAAGCATACAAGAGCATTGCGCTGTCATGGAAAGCGCAGTTATAGGTCAATATTAACCTGATCTCTGCCATCACCTTTTCTGTTCTGCCTCAGATGGAAGGAGTAAAGGAGACAATGTGACAATGCCACGTTTAAAGTCAGTGAGCTCTCCTTTACGACTCGTTGAGCTGCCAGTGTTTGTCTATGGAGACTTTACGGCCGTGCGCTAGATTGTATGCATCTGTGAGCAATGGGTGTGTACAAAACACCTGAGTTCACTAACTGATTGGGAAGTCTGCGAACATTTGGTCAGGTAGTGTAGTTTGAGGCCTGATGCTTTCGGTTGTCGCCACAATCACGTCTATGAACAGGGCATGCTGACCTAAGTCTTTGTTCACGGATGCCCAGGATAGTCAATGTAAAGCTGTTTCGACCCGAGTTTAAAACAGTGCATTTGTTACAATAGATAGCAGTTCAGAAGCTTTCAAATCAATTAACAGAATACAATTTATATGAAAGAGCATCAATGGCCATATTAAAATGAATACACAAATCATTTAGAAGATGAACACATGAATACCTATTTTCTGCAAAGATCTGTCCTCTATAACGTCCTACAGGAGGTGGCAGGGGAATCCAGTTAATCTCCTAGGCACATGTCAGTGAATAGAAAGAAATCTCACAAATCTTCTGTCCTTCAATCTGTCTCTGTGTCCATTTGAATGTGTCCCTGTCTGGCTTCTACCTCAGGACAAATCCAGATTGAGTGTTGACCTGTGGTACGGGGAACCAAGCTGGGGGCACCTGGACAGCTGATTGGCCAGTAGTTTGGGGTACAGGCTTCTGGGTGTGGCTCTATCTTGGGCACAGGACCTCCCACCAACGCCCCAGAAGTGAAGTCTGAACAACGTCCACTCTCCGAAGGTCATCTGTAGCAGCTGTTTGAGGTCGTTGGGGTTACCAAAGACCAGAGCTTTGCCAGTGAGGTTGTTGCTACGGACGATGTCGGCATACTTCTGCGGGAGGCTCATGTTTTCCAGCTTTTGGGAATTTGGAAAAATTTGTAATTAAACCACAACACAAATCCCGAATAACACTTTGAATACCGACACATTTGTGCTCTAGCCAAGTTTGAAAACAGGACCTGTCACCACCACCTTAGCTACGCAATCTGATACACTGTTTTAGGAAGGTGCCATGAACCTCATTCAAACGGTGGCACAGTGCCACAACGCCAGTGTCATTAACTAGTATGGACAGAACTAACACACCTCTTTACAGATGTCCTCCACTGTCATGTTGATGACGGTCCTAAAGGGGAGAGGAGCCAGGGTCCCCTTCCACTCCAAGTCCTTCAGGTTAGCCGTTCCCCTGATCCGGGACAGCTCCTTCCTGATAGAGTGATCCAGATTAACGGTGTACAGCTTATACAGCTCAAAGTCACGCACCGTGAACTTGAAATCCACCTGGAAGAGAAGAAGAAAATGTGGCAAGTGGTGAAGACACTGTGGTGAATGAACGTGAAATACGCTGACACACACACACCTTGAGGAACTTCTCGAACTGTTCTGGATCCTCGTCTTGCTCCAGTAGGTCCTCGATCTCCTCCCGCATTGTGTAAAGCTCCAGTCGGAAGCTGTTGAACACCTGATATAAGACATACAGGAAGTAACGTGACAATGTTTGCATTGAATGAATGGAATGTGATCCAGGCAAATTTCTAACATCCTTGTGGTTCTTGGTAACAACAGCTTTATGTTAGGTATGATATTAGGGCGATTTGTACTTAACCATGAACTTCAAACAAAACCTAGAACCAGTACAAAAAATAAATGACTGTATTATAATCATACAATCAACAGTAACCAGGGAATATTGGACGTAGTGTACCAGCGTTTCCCAAACCGCTCCTTTAAACCCTGGAACGGGGGGGCGTGCATCACCTATTATAATGTTGGATAATGCGCTGGTAATGTACAGCATTTCACGCACCATCCACAGCGTCTTGGACTCATCGACTACCATCACCGAGCCTCCACTGGTGCTGATGTCCGCTCTCTGCTGCTCGTCCTCCAGACACTGCAGGATCCAGCTGAGCCTACAGGGCCAGTGATTGGCCAGAACTACCTAGGGACGTAGGGGGTGTTTCCATTAGTCCAGTCCTGGTTTTCATCACACTGACACACTCAGCGGTCCAGCCCATGTTTTACTCGTGCTCTGGTAGGAGAGAACAACCCTAGCGAACAAAAGTAGGGATCTTCCCGGGCTGAACACTGTAAAGCAGGGATATTCCTGGGCTAAACACTAAAGCAGGGATCCTCCTGGGCTAAACACTGTAAAGTAGCGATCCTCTTGGGCTAAACGCTGTAAAGTAGGGATCCTCCCGGGCTGAACACTGTAAAGTAGGGATCCTCTCGGGCTAAACGCTGTAAAGTAGGGATCCTCCCGGGCTGAACACTGTAAAGTAGGGATCCTCTCGGGCTAAACACTGTTAAGTAGGGATCTTCCAGGCTAAACACTGTAAAGTAGGGATCTTCCCAGGCTAAACACTGTAAAGTAGGGATCTTCCAGGCTAAACACTGTAAAGTAGGGATCTTTCCAGGCTAAACACTGTAAAGTAGGGATCTTCCCAGGCTAAACACTGTAAAGTAGGGATCCTCCTGGGCTGAACACTGTAAAGTAGGGATCCTCTCGGGCTAAACACTGTTAAGTAGGGATCCTCTCGGGCTAAACACTGTAAAGTAGGGATCTTCCCAGGCTAAACACTGTAGAGTAGGGATCTTTCCAGGCTAAACACTGTAAAGTAGGGATCTTCCAGGCTAAACACTGTAAAGTAGGGATCTTCCAGGCTAAACACTGTAAAGTAGGGATCTTCCCAGGCTAAACACTGTAAAGTAGGGATCTTTCCAGGCTAAACACTGTAAAGTAGGGAACGATCAGAGTTACTTAGCCAGCTGCGCTTCTTGCTAGGAGTCTGACCAATGAGGATCAAGTCTGCACAAAAATGTACACGGCGTTAGAAAAGTGACCGCAGCTTGCATTGAATTGTGGGTGATATCGACCCTGCAAGTGAGCAAAGTTATAAATGCGTGCCCTCATGTTCAGTCAAGGGCGGAGAGGGCAGCTTTTGGACCGGTACTTAAGACTGCAATCAAACCTGTAGCCGATTTTAATTGGGATTCCTCTGAGGAGAAAGGGATGAGGAGCTGTCTGCTTTGCGTTTGGAATCCAGCCTAGTGCTTTCATTGAACTTCACACCAGCAACCTGACCTCGATTCATATTATCACGCTGGTTCTCAATTGAATCCATTCCCAATAGTGTTTTTGTCAAAAGTGGCGCGCTACCCAATTAGGGAATGGTGTGTCATTTGGCATGGTGGCTCTGTGTGACTAATGAAGAGGCACTTCACATTACCCAGGCAGCGCAGTTCTCTGGCTCACGGAGCTCTTTCCCACGAGCCTGCATGAGCACCGCCGTGACCCGAATGGCATTGACAACCCGCCTCATGGACATGGTGTCTTCAGATAGGTAGTGACGGAGGTTCCCTCCAATGCTCTCCAACGCCAACCCCACCTCCCTCTCCACCTCCTCCTCTCTCCCCGCGAGGCTGTTGTGCGCCTCCTTAATGCGATTCTTGTCTATCAAGGGGATAATGCTCTCAACGTCGGAGAGGGACGTTTTCCGGCGGTCCTGGACACGCGCCTGGATACCGGATCGCTCCCGGACACGTTCGATGCTCCCGGACTGGGTTTGGACGATGCTTTTGAACATCTCCAGACAAAAGGGGGGAGTTAGAGAGAGAGAAAATGAGAGAAATAATTGTTTTATTTATTACACAGTTTAGAAGCATAACGGAGCACTAATGGAATCAAAGAGTGAATTATTTGATATAGTTGACACGTGATGTGGGACACCTGGCATTTTGAGGCAGGGCTGAGTGGCGGTATGGTGAAAGCCAGGGTCACGATCCGGTTCAGGAAACCATGGGCTTGGTCATTCTTGCTAAAGCAGCCATCCGCGCTGTCCACCTGTTGGAAGAAGAGTACAAAGAGCTCGACGAACCAGTCTGTAATCAACATGTACCAGTCTGTCATCAAATGTACCAGTCTGTAATCAACATGTACCAGTCTGTCATCAACATGTACCAGTCTGTACTTGACTGGTAAATGTTGTTAATTTGTTGATTTTAATCTGGTTACAGTAAAGTAAATCTGATGATAATGGCTCTCATCTATGACATATAAGGACACCAAGTAAATGGATTTAAAAATCATAGACCTGTGGTTCTCAATGGGTAACCTAGAAGCTATCCATCTCCCCTAAAACCCACTAAAAGGAAACTGCAAGAGCTATACAGAGGAATAATAAAATAATGACCCGTTGAATTAAAACTTCAGGGTTGACTGCCAGTAGGGAGATGAAGGGTGACTCCTCATCTGACAGTAGAATGCTGATGGCGTCCAGGACTCCGACTATCTTTCTTGGAGCGCAGCGGTCCAGGTTGGTGATCTCCAGGACCACGCGAATCTTCCTCCGCTCAAACACCTCCATGAACTGGATGAACCGGGACAACAGACACATCTCCTTCCTCACCTGAGGAGGGGGTACAGGCTGAGTAAAAAGTATTGTGTTCCTGTGTAAATCAGCTGGATTACCACAGCTCCAAGTTTGGGGTTTGACTCCCAGGGGCGTAGCACAAAACAAAGTTACTGGACGTTAGCTTTGATGTAAAAAGTCAAAACATTTGTAGGGATATTCTATCTTTACCTCGTTCATGAAACCCAACTGTTCGCTGACCCTTTGGTTGTCCAGCCTCATACGGATGTTCAGGTCCTGGTTAAAGAGCAGGTTCTTGCCCATCTGGAAGATGAACCGTAAAGCTCCAGCCGCAGGTACGCCAATGACAGCGATCGCCAGCCCCTCCAACACCCCAGAACCTCCCTGGACCACATTCTCCCCTCCCTCTATGGTTCCGTTTCCTAATCCATTCACTGCTGGCACTCCTTGAACCTCCGGGAACCCAAATGTTACCTGTTGGTTCAGGAAAACAAGGTCTGGACAATGTTAAAATTCACAAACAAGTGTTTTTTTTCATTTTGATGTTAACTGCAAGAAACACACTCAATGGTCCTTGTTTCCTTTAAAACCTGATTCATACAAAAAAGATGTGATGTTAGAACTGTCCCTGTGTTTCCATCCCAAAGCAGCACGGCGAGGACCAGGGACCACAGAGGGCAGCAGAGCATTATGGGAACTGTAGTACAGTATGCTACACTCACCAGGAAGACGAGGGCAACGACGGCAATGAGCAGGAGGGCGAGGACCAGGAACCACAGAGGGAAACAGCAGAGTTTCTTAGACCTCCACTCTGAACGCGTACGTTGAATTTCCTTCCTTTTGACCTCCTCCTGCTCCAGGTTCTGTGCCACGCGGAACAGACCCAGCTGACGGAGAGAAAAGGAGGAGGATATTATTTTATTGTGCACTACCTTTTAGAGGAAGGAAAAGTCCTACCTGATCTGGAATGTAAACCAGAGACATTGTAAGATCACCTACTTGAAGTTTTCCGAAGCTCTCCTGCAGAGCCAGGCAGAGTCTCATCACCAGCCCTGCCCAGAGAAGATCGCTCCCCGTGAAGTGCCACGCGGAGAACCTCACGTAGATGAATCGGACATTCTGCCGCTGTTGGTTCTCCTCTGTCCAGATGGGTCGGTAGAACAGCAGCCTCCAGATCAATGCAAGGAGACCCGTGTGGGAGGTTTTGGCTGACCGGCTACGGTCCCTCTTCTCCATCCTCTCTGACTCAGTGTCCATGTGGACTGGAAATAGAGAGGTTAAAGGGGTGAGGTGAGCTCGGTGAGCTCGGTCAACCACCGGAATATGTGGTTGATTATTTTTCTGAATCAATCTGTCTGATTGATAAGTCTTGCAAAACTGTCCCCTGAGCACCACTGATCTTCTATCACACCCAAGGTCATGTCGTAGATGGATCATTTGAGGATGTCAACACTGCCGGGAAAACATAACAGAATGCAGTTGGCCCTCTGGCTACCAGCTCAACTGTGACATCAATCCAGTGCACTGCGAGGCCAAGATGTGAACCCAGGTCACTGGTGTGAAAGGCCAACAGCCAGCACACGGAAAAACACAGGACTTGAAATGTGGCTTGCATATCGCTGACACAATCAATGAAGCAAATTTACTTGATATAGCATTTTGTTTTTACACCAGAAGTTGTCACAAAGTGTTTTTGCATATACCCAGCCTGAAACCCCAAAGAGCAAACAACACGAGTTACTACACTGTGGATAGGAAGAACTCCCTAGTAGGGTCAAAATTAGGAAGAAACATAGACCGGATCCAGACTCTGAGGGGTGGCCAATCCTCTTCTGGGTGGGCTGGATAAGCATTATAAGAGTACACTACATTATTATAAGAGCACACTACATTACCCCCTGTGCCATGTCAATGTTTTTACACGATCAGAAGAACAGCATGTCAATAAATGCAAGTGGGCTGTAACCAGGGGCCTTCAACAGAATCACGGGGACAGAGAAAAACCTGACGGTGAAAACCGCCTCTCTCTGAGGAGTCACATTTGAACTCACCTTCTATAAGGCTGAGGACCATGTTGATGCGGTTCTGACATGACGAGTAGAGTCCCACCGTGGCTGGAGAAGACACTTTTATCAGGGTTTTGGAGAGAGCATAGGCGTAGACGTGATCCGGGGGCAAATCTTCACAGTAGAAAGAGACACAAATGTCATCAGAATGATCCGTAAAATAATTTACTGCTTTAGATTTATTTGGTCCTAAAATTGCACTGCTTGGGTAATTAGTGCATGTATGCATACTTACGAATCAGATGGTTCGAATCATATACCACAGCTGTTAGATCACACATTGATTCCATTGCTTTTTACTGCTCTAATTTTGTTAACCTGGTAAATTCTGGAACCTGTTCATGAGAGCAATAAGTCATCTTGGGGTCTGTGATATACTGCGCATATACTACGGCTAAGCGCTGAGTCCAGGCACTCCGCATTGCGTCGTGCCTAAGAGCAGCTCTGTGTAGCACAGAGTATTCCATAGACGCATTTTGATGGATGATTAAAACATAATGAGAAAACATTTACATTTCAATGAAATACAGAAGATGCTGCACAGGATAAACATTTCCCCCTGTTGACTGATCGATTGGATGAACCCTCGCTGTAAATATGTACATCTGAGGCACTACAGCAAATTACTGTCCCCTGGTTGAGCAATTCCCAATGAATACCTGTTGCAACACCTGTTCTGAAGGCCACTCGCCTTAAATTGACCTATTTCTACCTCCTCAAATCCTTACCACACGAGATCCGGACTACTGCTGGTTCCCTACCTGATAATTAATGAAGTGCTTGTTCTAATTACCTACTTGATTAGAGGGGAAGAGCAAAGATGAAAAATCTGTGGATTTGGATTCAAGGTCCAGAAGATAATTTGAGGGAATTAGGATGCTTATATCCTCATCGGTTCCAGCCACAGAGCACAGAACCGGTTCACCGGACCAGTTTATCAGGACACCAGGTGACCGGTGCTATTCGCCCACCCTTCATTGGACCAGGGTAACTTGGAGGAGAGGGGGGGGTGACAGGGAGGTACTTTGGGAACTATGTAATTTGGGAGAAGGAAATGGAATGTAATCTCTATCCTCTTATCTCAATTGTTGCTCCTATTATCTTAAAGGAGACATCTCACCTTCTATTTCCATTGTAATGGTGTTGCGTGGGTTAATGATGATGTCTGGCTTTCTGTGATCTGTGAACAAGAAATAATAACACTCACAGAACCTCAGGTGAAAGAGAAATGTGGAGTGAGAGGGGATGTGTGGGAGAAGGACAGAGGAAACAAAAGGAAAGCAGGTCTATTATCTTAACGTGTCGGTTTCATTCAGTGAAAATGTGATTTCCAAAATGCACAGTAGTATAGGAAACGCCTGGCAAACATCAGAGTAACATGGGACAAGACGCCCAGATGCAACTCTCACAAAAACCACAAAATCTCACCATTATTCTTTTCAACACTTCCTCTGGCTGCCACTGGTCTTTTAATCAACTACCAATTTCCTCTATCATCACACCTTCTCAGCCGACAATAAAAATGTTTTGTGTTGATTCTCTGAATACTTTTAAAGACTGCTGGAATTTAAAATATTGCCTTATCTAAATGATCATAAGTTGAGTTTAACTGTATGAAATGGCGTGTAATTAAAAGGTGGTGTAAAAAACAGGGCCATTTCTTTAAAACCCTAACGCATTATCTTCTGTTGGGATACATCTTCACCATACAAACAAGAAACCAGGCAAATTTAGTTCAGCCGGCCGGCAAAATAACGCCTTGATCCTGGGTACCATCCTCTCGAAATTCAAACCCGGCTCGCCCACGTGAAAGGCTCTATCGTTAACTTTTACGTCAAGGTAGAATTTTTCGTTACACGCCATTAAGCATTGTGTTATACTTAGTAACCTTTCTTATTATGTTTACCTCAACCGCAAATGTGGCTTTTGCAATTGTACGTTTCAACAGCTTGTTAGCCAGTAATAGACGTGAATGACATTGATACAATAACAACGGTATCAATTTAGGTGACGATAACAGACTTTTTCGTCAGGTGAAAAGACGCGAGAATCGTATAGCCAACGAAGTGTTTGACTTTCCTGAAGAAATTTTAAGATATCAGTCGAAAATCCACCAGAAATAGTCGCAATATAACAGTAAAATAGTGATGGCCTTTCGAGGCTTCATTACCGTTCTTCTAGCAGCAGGATATTTTGCTAGCAGCGCTAACTCAGATTTACTTTTTCAAAATAAAACCCATAATTTAGCTATATATAGGGTTTTATATTTAATTATCTAGTCTGTTAATCAAATCTGCCATTTTATGTTTAATATCCGTTTTAGTGTTGTTCTTGTCTGTTATTTTTATCTACTAGATTGTTAACTATATGGTCTTATATATTTCAAAGATTGCTTTTATTGTGATAATGATAATTTAAAGTGGTGGGGGAAAAAGATTTCCCTATGATTTTAACGTTAAAACTGTTAAACAGTGAACCGGCACGTTCAGAAACCCGTAGTGGCGCAAACGCTAACTTCGGCACACGCTTGCCTGTCGAGGAATGTTGGCCCCTATTTGCGCAACAGACTTGCTTCCGTTGCGAGTAAAAACTGCCAAAACTAGCCCAGCGCTCTCGAAGTGTACGAGGCAATTGAAATATAAGTTTAGAGCCCTCCAGTTAGTCCCCAACCCACTATGGCGTCAGCGCCCCCTGAACAAAACCTCTTACTGCCTCTATAGTCCCTTGTCACAAGTAAAAAAAAAACATTACAGCTTTACCTGCGTGTTGAATGTCGGCTGACAGGGTCAACAGATATCTTTCTGTTGTTGTGAATAAAAGATCCAAAATGTACACCGAAGAAAACGTCCTCCAAACACACAACAAAGCCTACTGACGCTCTGATCCACTACTACAGCTAGTTAATTCATTTCCATTGTAAGGCTGCGCTTGCCCTGCAGTGTGAGTTGTGACATGTTCTCCAAGGTGCCTCGGGATAAGCGTTTCTGTCTGGTGGGGTTAGTGTAGCAACCTTGGCAAGGCCACTAGGATATTCCTGTTTGGAGCAATGGGTCTGAGGTGCTGAAGGTCGCGGGATCGACACACTGCCCGACAAACGCTCCAACTCCTTTATGTAGGTGCGTTATGCGTCCAGTAGTAGCCGGGTGGAATTTGAACGTCTGTAGCACACACTTCCAGATGGTTTGTGAGGTGTAATAAAACGGTTATCATACTACACTGGACAAGGTGTGGTGCCCTTCCCAACTAGCCTAGGGCCTGCATACCTGCCTGCATGTCTGTCATAAAACCACAATGCTAAAAGCTAATTATTCACTAGATCAGGTTTCACTTGTCAGCCAGTGCTGACTCTTCTCTCTCTGTTTATCTTTCTTGTCAGTGCCCTTTCATGGGAAAGACGGGTAGCGGTTAAACTTCCGTCTTGGGGACATTAGTTTCAATGTAAAGGGAGAGTTTGGGTGAAATTCTGCTTACCCGAGTTCTTGAAGGCCCACAGAGTCATTTTTTACAACAAACCGTTATTTCACAGCCTGGAGTTAACATAATTGACATAGTCCAAATGCATGAATTGAAAGTGTCCCGAGTCACAAAAGCTGCATTGCAACTGGTCACAAACCGAATTTTGCATACCACTTCAGAACCCCGCACTCTCTTCTGGCCTAGATCCTAATACTATGTAAGTGGTGATAATATAGCATTGGGTCTACAGTCCAAACTGTGTCATTGAGGGGGACCGGAGGAGCTGTCTCTATTTTGTCAACACCTACCCACACCTCTCAAAATGAAGGAGCTGCTGTCAATAAGCTGGTTTTGCTGTGTACTTCAAAGGTGCTGTACTGGTTTCACAGAGGGCCGAGCGTCTGCAACTTTTCGCTCTTACTTCAAACAACCCCGCCCCTCTACTGATGCCGGAATAATATGCACATATTACAGCGACCCCGCCCCTCTAC
>JACXGJ010012908.1:0-17156 GCA_016801105.1 Esox niger
AATGGTATGGGCTGAGTAAAAAGCCAGCAACAACTGCAAATACACAGTGCCCCTTGATATTTTTGCATTTTATCACAGTATAGACTCTCCTGAACATTTCCTACTATAATATTTTACAATATACACTATGGAAAGTGATTATTTTTATTTTATTAAAATCGCGTTTTTTGTCTGACTTCTATTTTGAAGGCAAAATCCTTAAACCGGAAGTCTTATTGTTGCTACGGAATCTCTAATGTTGCCTGCATGACGCTAATATCAGCGTCTTGTGAGCAACATTAAAAAATCACTTCCGGGTCACGAAAATAAGTATTTTTTTCAAAATAAAAGAGACTAAAGCGTTCATTCATTGTTTCAGAAAAGGTACCTACCAAAACATTGACAGGAGTTCATATTTGATCATATTTAAGAGTAATTTCATTTAAATGTGTGTATTAAAACCCATTCCAAGGTCAAAATTCTGACAATACCAGTGACTGAATATGGAATACATATTGCCTCATAGCTCATAAACTATTGAATATTCCACAGAGAAAGCAATGTAGGAAATGTTTAGGAGAGTGTGTAGAGTAATACAAACCTGTCTAATCATGGGGAACAGTGTGCTACATCTAGCAACACAATATTTTCCACTCCCTCTTTTTCCACAATGAAACTCATTGTGTATGAAATACATATTGACTAATAAAGAAAGTACTATTCTATACGCCACAGTGGATGTATTGTAGGAAATGTTCAGCAGAATCCATAGAGTGGTAATATGCAAAACGATCAAGGGGCACTGTGTATTTGCAATTGTTGCTGGCATTTTAGTCCACCCATCTCTTTGGCCACAATGTAACTCAATGGACATGAAACACATATTGCCCTTTAGAAATAAAACGTATCTATACGCCGCAGTTAATGTATTGTAGGAAATATTCAGGAGAGTCTACAAAGTAAAAATATGCAATAAAATCAAGCGGCATTGTGCATTTGCAGTTGTTGCTGGCATTTTAATCCGCCCATAACATTGGCCAAGATGTAACTCAATGGATATGAAATACTTATTGCACTATACAGAAAAACAATTCTATACACCGCAATGAATGTATTGTAGGACATTTTCAAGAGAGTCTATAGAGTGATAATATGCAAAAGAGTGGATAGAGTAGTTATATGTAAAAAAAATCAAGGTGCACTCTCTATTTGAAATTGTTGCTGGAATTTTACTTTCCAAAATAGCTGAATAGCCTTCAATTTGATCCATTATTCATTTTAAAAATGGGGGTGATAATCATTACTTGGTGACTACTTAACAATTCAGCCAATGAGCGAATGCAGTTGTCAATGATTTATATTAACTGATCATTAGCCTGCTGTACCACCTTAAGAGATGTATGTTAGTTTATCTGTAAAAATATAAAATGAATGTATAATGTGTGAATGTGATACTGAATGAAAGGGAATTTGCATACTGTCTTTGTAAGAAATGTTATTGTTGTTCCAGTTTTTAGCTACATCAGAACAGTACCAAAATTACTTAACAACTGAAAACACCAACATATAATTATATTCCAATTGCCAAAGTTCCAAGCTTTTCTGCAAAATAAAGTGTAATTACCAGTTGAACTAAATTATGTATAATAGCTCACTGCTCAGCATTTGTCCAAATTGTAATTTCTTAGAAAATTTAAAATGCAATTATTTCAGCTTCATGACTGTTTTTCTTTGACCATCTATAGAACTGTTTGTAGTTCTCTGCATACAAAACATTCGGAAGAATTTTTAACTATTATTTTATGACTTTTTAACTTTGTTACTACTATCAGTTTTATACTTTATTTGACTATACATTTTACTTGTGCTCTAGTTATTCCAATCGTCCTTTAAATTGTCAGGTAGCATCTCATTCACAAATCTCTCATTTGATAGGCCTGTAAAATGTGAGGGTTTGTCCTATCAACCAGCTAAGTTGGACCAACCACATTTGCAGACAATCCTTGTTTGGACTGCTTGGATCAGCTTACATTTGTACTGAAGCACTGCTCAAAAAAGAGGCTTTGTTTCTTTATCAGGTTGGCAATTTGTTGGTGCTGCTGTTTGATTGATGTTGGTATGCATATGTTGTTAATTTCATTTGCCTGAAAAACATTCTGATTGACTGAATAATTTGTATTGTCAATATGTAGAGGCTGAAAATCAATTTACACAGCTTATCCTTATTGGGATATTTAGATTATTTACAATAACACTCTTAAAAGGTATTCATAACAACATTCCCAGAAACGTTAAATAAAAGTCAGCCTAGGTCTAAACGACTGAGACTCTTCAAAGTACCATGGACATCTCTATGTTATCACATTTATAGCATATGGCTGCCCTGTATGTTGGTCCCGTAAGGCCAAAACCCAGGTCTTCATTCTCACATCACTGACTTATTCTGACGAGGGATACCATCTGAGTGCAGTTGAGTCAGTTGAGTAAGTCTAAGTGTTAACTTCCTCTAAGAAACAAAACTTTTCAGTCATGACAGAGATGTTGTAGCTTTTTGGCTCCGGCCATGCTGCAAACATTTTTCCACATTCAGAATACAATCCCCATCCTAAGTGTCATAAACTCCTACTGCCAAGACAAAAGGAGATCATCTTGGGTAGAAAGGTGATACATCTCTAACTTATTTTCCTTATAGTTTGTCCTGGTTGTTGTTGATTCTCATCTCCGTGCCTTAGTGGATATCATTTTCCCCATGCCAGATCAGGCTGATTTAAACAGCTCCTCGTTTTGATTTTCCAGAAATAAAATGTGCAATTTACCAGACCTTTCTATAAATTACTAAAATCTGTCAATAACATGTCAAATTATTTTCTGATATTTGGAATAAGGACCTAAATTCCCAAGAACTGCTAGCCCTGGAGCATGAAACCCAAGCATGGAATCTGGGTGGGACCTACAGAAGGGAGAAGCCTTCCGGCCCTACAAGCAGAGGCCGAAACGATTCATTTGAGCGATGGTTTTAATATGCCAATTGTGGATACACTGATCAAGGACACTTTGTTGGAGGAAATACAGGTCATCGGCACAACTAGACCTTGTGCTGGAGTACAAATTGTAAGATATCTCATAGTTTAAGGTCATTTCTTTACTTACTAGTAATGCAATTTCAATGTTATCCACTGTTACAACTATCCATTGTTTTTTCCTCAAATATTCAAATAATTTTCAAGGGGCTGTCCATGGTGATATCATCTGCAACACCCAGATCCCCATCAATTGTTGTTAGGCTTGGGCTATAGCCCTAGAACTTTTATGAATAGCCACAGATCTCAAATTGACCAAACAATAATAATAATAAAAAAATAATATTAATGTATAATTCCTATCATGTGTTATGACATTGTATATGTGTAGGCCGCTAGCATGTACGTAGAAATGTTTGTCTAGCATGTACATTCAAAATCCAGTTCTTTCTGTCTGGGGGGGGGGGGCTTAGCCCCGAATGTGTTGTGATCTTAACAACGCCTCTGATAGTCAACCTGACATGGACTCCTTGACGCAGTATGAGAACAAACTGCAGGGCATACTTCAACCTCTACAGAAGTATCTGGCGTTACAGTATTTGGCTTTACATGCAATGTTTGTGGACATTGTACTGAAAAAGGAATTTTATCATCGTTGTGGGAATTTCAAAGCTCAGGAAGATGGAAGTAGGTGTGGCCCTTAGGTATGTTTGTTCGTTAAAGCAGTCCTATTTAGAGATAACATTCATTCATTCAAAAGAATATGAGATGTTCTATTTTATATTAATTATCAGAAAAATGGTTATTGCATTACTGTCAGAAAATATTTAATAGATGGTGAACGCCATGAAAAAATTATTCCATGTACATTATTACAAGAAGATAAGTCTGGAATCTTGTGATCATGCAATAATGTGCACATGAACTATGGCTCTCAGAATGTATGGTGTATTTCAGGTGCTGATATCCTGACCCTAATCTTACATAATGACATCCCAGACATCTGCTCCGTTATCGTCTGGTAGGAGATCCTGGACCACCGGGGCTCAGAGACAATGTCTGTACCGAAGCAAGAAGATTATAAAGTATTATTTTCTCTAAAGTCCACAAAACATACTGAATACTCATATACAATACAAGCCTACTTCTCAACTGAAACATGTATCTTTCAATATAAGGATGAATCAAAGAAAATCTCAAATTAAGCTAAGGCTTGAATGTAGTTGTAATAAAATATAAAAGATATCCTTAAAGGTGATGAAGTTGGACTTTTCCTAGTATGTAATAGCTGGAAATTGCTTACATCGTGAATTTGTTGTAGAAATAATTTTGCTTATCTAAAATGTATGAAAATGTGAACAGTCTTTTGGGCTAAACTACATCTCTAAAAGTGGTATAGTAGGCTACTGACCATTTAGTATAAATCATTGACAACTACATTAGCTTGTTGGCTGAATTGTTAAGTAATCACCAAGTGATTATTATCACACCCATTTACAGAAAGAACTAAATTGAAGGCTATTCAACAATTTGGAATGTGGCCAAGGGTATGGGCGGAGAAAAATGCCAGCAACAATTGCAAATACACAGTGCCCCTTGATTCTTTTGCATATAATTACTCCATCCACTCTCCGGAACATTTCCAACAATACATTCACTGCGGCCTATAGAATCGTTTTTTTTTCTACAGGGCAATATGTATTTGATATCCATTCAATTACATTGTGGACAATGAGATGGGTGGAGCAAAATGCCAGCAACAATTGCAAATACACAGTGAATATTATCACTCTATAGACTCTCCTGAACAATGTATTATTTTAATGTTATTAAAATCGCATTTCATCGCGGGCTTTTATTGTGAAGACAAAATGCGAAAACCCGAAGTCTTATTGTTGCTACAGAATCTCTAATGTTGCCAGCATGACGCTACAAATGTTCCTTCATAGCAAATCTTATTTCACAAACACATACGAGGAAGACTTCCGGTGTGGGCGGAGCCTCTACTTGACTGTAAAAGCGCGTGTTCATTCGATGTGCATAATGCGCTAGACTTTCTTTCTCAGCGTCTTCGTTATATGATGCAGTCAATACAAATCTGGCAAAAGTAGCTGCAATTTATTGGATAGTGGTTTATTTTAAAAAACGCACATTTTATATTATTCTTAATAAAAATGTAAGCAACGGTTATTTTCCAGAAACAAGGCCAGATAATGACAAGGCTGTTGCCAGTCAAGGCTGTTGCCAGTCAATGTAGCCATTATTGCAGCTATTTAAAAGCCCAGTTCACACATGAAGGTGTTGGTTCCACACTTTAGGCTATGTAAAAGCGGTTTTGAAAAGAAATCTATGTTTTTGGCAGAATAGAATTTGGTACTAAGTGACCAATGACTGGATAAATCACTCCCCCTGGCGCTAAACCTGATTAATCCCGTCATTGGTCTCTTAGCATCAGATTGAATTCTGACATAAAAACATAGATTTTTTCCCCCCAGATAGAATTGGTGCCCCCTCAGAATAGTTTCCCCATAAACACTGCAAATGGTATATGAATTAGAAATGCCACCTCATTTATAAGAAAAAAACCCTCAGTCATTTCATCCTACAGCCGGGCCTGCGATAAATGGGCTCTAGTCGGCATCATTCTTTCAGTCAATTAGGCTTATGTAAGTAAATGTGAAAAGTAAAATAAACAGTACATTTTGCAAGGGTCTAAGTAGGTGCAGGGAAATGACATATATACATACTTTTATGATATGTTCATGAAATGAACACACAGTGATTTATTGTCCACAAAGTGATGATATAAACATCCATAATTTGTATGAAGTTGTTAAGTTACCAGTAAATGTATTTGCTTAAAATATTATAACTTTTATTTTAAATAGAGAGCACATTGTATTTAGATTGAATAAATAATAAGGAATTAATACAATAAGTTGACCCTAATTAGTATGGGTCTTCCTTGATTAACATGTACATACAGAACATAATTAAGCGATAACTATGGCCTGCATGTAAAGGAGAATTTCACCATAACTGACATACTTTATGTACTAATTACTAGTGGACAATGGAAAGGCAAGATTAATATGGGATACAAACAGTACTTTCTAATTACCCTTTGCAATGGGCACACCTAACCGTTGTGCCACTGTCTTTTTCGATTTAATGAAAAAATATGTCAATATAAACAATTAACATGTGAAATTTATTCCTGACCAGAAGGTGTCACCAATGTGCAGTGAGTTCAAAAGCCTTGTATTTCAGCCCGATTGAATGAAAGACTAAAATTTTCAAAAACCGCTGATATCCCATCACAAGTTATTACTAATTTTAGCATTGATACATTTGTGTGATAAAAAAAAAATCATCAACATCTCTTCATTAATCTAAAACAAGCTAATTTAAATTTTGCGACAAAATCAACTTCCTTAATTTTAGTCTGATCATAAGATAATTTCCAGCATTAACAGGGTAGAGGCCGCCTCCCAAACAAAATGGCAATCAGAGGTCAAACAGATCGACCTTTGTAGAGAATGTTGCAGCTGGTCATCAGAGGCAGACAGCTGTTTAAGTCTTCTACTGCATGTTTATTGTTTTTAGAGAGACATTTACTGCCCTGATCAAGGTATTTAAACAACACTCCAAAGTGTTGTCTAACTTTTGACTGGTACTGTAGATACTGTAGAAGATACATGGGATATAAAACTACAATCTTCTGCGAATTCCTTTCTCGTTCAAACCAGTGAGAGGTCCACTTCTGGTGGTATTGATCACATATTACATCTTCAGAAAAACCTAGATATAAAGAGGCCCAATTCATCAAATTACAGGAGGAATAATGTTGGTATGGTTGGTGCACAAATGACCTCAGAGGATTATTTCTTCAAGTCCGCATTGATAGAGAATTGCAGGATAACGCCTTGGATCCCCCTGCTTGTCTGCTTTAAGGCTAAGCAGTCTCGATGTTGACAGGCTTTGTTAGAGGGCCAGCAGGGTCACTCTGTGTACTGTGCAGTCTTTCGAGTTGGATATTAACCTTATGTCCAAAATCTGTGGCCATTGAACAACCCACTGACTGTAATAGTAGTGGGGTTAACCCTAGAGCCATTGTCAAATTGACAATCTGCCCCTAATTCCAACATGGCTACCTACAATCAACCTCAGCTTTAAATTAGCTCCTCCCCCTGTAACTATTCACTAGGTTCTTGCACTAAATGATAATGTGTTCTCAATCAACTTACCTTGTTAACTAAATCATATACCATTGACAGGCAACTCTGTTCGTTGATGAAATCCTCTACTTACTTTACTCTAAATTGTCACTACCAAACCCAAGACTTGACTGAATTTAACAGTTGTAATGCTTATTCCTATGCATTTCACACTGCTTGACATTTATTAGTAGAATAACTTTAAAGAAATCTTAGACATCATTTAAGATACACTGAACAAAATTATAAACACACCACTTTTGTTTTTGCCCCCCATTAATCTTGAGCTGAACAAAAAAAGACTTTCTCTATATACACAGAAGGCCTATTTCTCTCAAATATTGTTCACAAATCTGCCTAAATCTGTGTTAGTGAGCACTTCTCCTTTGCCGAGAGAATCCATCCACCTCACAATTGTGGCATATCAAGATGCTGATCAGACAGCATGAGTATTGCACAGGTGTGCCTCAGACTGGCCACAATAAAAGACCACTCGAAAATGTGCAGTTTCATCACACAGCACAATGCCCCAGATGTCGCAAATTTTGAAGGAGCCTGCAATTGACATGGTGACTGCAAGAATGTCCACCAAAACTGTTGCCAGTGAATTTAATGTTCATTTCTCTACCATAAGGCGTCTCGAAAGGCGTTTCAGAGAATTTGGCAGTACATACACTGGCCTCACAACCGCAGACCACGTGTAACCACATCAGCCCAGGACCTCCACATCCAGCATCTTCACCTCCAAGATCATCGGTTTGCATAACCAAAGAATTTCTGCGCAAACTAACAGGAACCGTCTCAGGGAAGCTCATCTGCATGCCCGTGGTCCTCATCGGGGTTTCGATCTGACTGCAGTTCATCGTCGTAACCGACTTGAGTGGGCTAATGCTCACATTCGATGGTGACTGGCACATTGGAGAGGTGCTCTCTTCACGGATGAATCACAGTTTTCACTGTACAGGGCAGATGGCAGATGGCAGATGGCAGCGTGAATAGCGTTGTGTGGGTAAGCGGTTTGCTGATGTCAACATTGTGGATCGAGTGGCCCATGTTGTCAGTGGGGTTATGGTATGGGCAGGCGTGTGTTATGGACAATAAACACAGTTGCATTTTATTGATGGCATTTTGAATGTACAGAGATAACATGAAGAAATCCTGAGGCCCATTGTTGTGCCATTCATCCACAACCACCACCTCATAATGCACAGCCCCATGTTGTAAATATCTGTACACAATTCCTGGAAGCGGAAAACGTCCCAATTCTTGCATGGTCAGCATACTCACCAGACATGCCACACATTGTGCATGTTTGGGATGCTCTGGATTGATGCATAAGAAAGCGTTTTCCAGGTCCTGCCAATATCCAGCAACTTTGCACAGCCATTGAAGAGGAGTGGACCAACATTCCAAAGGCCACATTCAACAACCTGATCAACTCTATGGGAAGGAAATATGTTGCACTGCATGAGGCAAATGGTGGTCACACCAGATACTGACTGGTTTTTGGTGCCCCCGGACCCCCCCGATATTTTTGAGTGGCCTTTTTGTGGCCAGCCGAAGGCACACCTGTGCAATCCTCATACAACTAGAAGGAAAAGGTTTTGGGGGATATAGCCTTACTTTTTCTAAACATAATAAACAGATGATAAATTGACTGAATAGAAGCTAAGACAGCAGCTAAAGGGGGTCGATAGTGAACACTTTAACCCCCAATACTTGCCCAGAAGGCAATGTGTACTTTAACTGTGTATTATAACATAGCAATCGGAAGTATTACCATCTGTCTGGTTTCCATTGGTTGAACTGAGTTACTTGATGGAATTGCATTCCCCTTTTGTCCTCTTCTAAATGAACGTGACTCACGATCCTCTTTATTAAAATGTTTCTGTTTGGAGTAGTTTTCTGCTAGCAATGCAGTTTTGCGATTGCGGTACTAAACTTTTCCATTCATGAATTTGGATGATGCTAATAATGTTGATTACAGACTGGAGCAGTACATTGAGAAAGTGAGTGAACTTTGAGAAAAATATAAGTTTTGGACAACCTATCCCTTTAAGTTCTTTGATAAATAATTTTAGCAGTGATCACACCCCCACAGCATGATGCTTCTACCACCATGTTTCTTTGTAGGGATTTTATTAGCCAGGGGATGAGTGGTGCATTATTTTCGCCGAGCATAGGGCATAGCAATTTTAAGTTCAAGTTTCAAGTTTATTTATGTTTATAAATGTATAGAATAACACAGCGTCCTCCTGTCAACATATACATCCTGACAACATCTACAGAGTATTTGAATCAAGCAAAATGTATAAAGCAAAATATATTGTAATCAGTATATACATAACACTGTAAAACTAGCAGCAATTTAAAAAGAGAACTGCAAACTAGCAGCAAATGGATAGTAGTATTAAATATGGTAGGTATGGCAAGTATGACAATAATACACATAATATACATAACAAAGTAAACTAGCAGCAATTTAAAAAGAATAGGATTGGGAAAATGCACAATATGGGTAGAAGTATTGTACATACATTATTATACTGTACATAAATTATAGATACTGTATACACAGCTATGTAAAAAACTAAGAGACCACTGCATCTTTTATTTCCTTTCAAAATTGTTGAAAAGGAAGGTTTTGAGTGAAGAATTAAGAGACCACTGCAAATTGAACACTTCTGTTCCTCACTCAAAACGTTCCTTTTCAACTTTTTTGGAAAGGAAAGAAAAAGGTGTAATGGTCTCTTAATTAGTTTTCGGAGCTGTATATGAGTGTAACATTCTTATGAATGGTACATGAAAGGTAACATTTTTGGATACATTGAAAGTACCTGAAAAAACATCAGAGCATCTGGAATGTTCATGAGTGATCAGTATGATACTAAATATGTGTTGCTGGTTGAGGAGTCTTATGGCCTGAGGGAAAAAACTGTTTGTGAGTCTGGAAGTGCATGCCCCAATGCTCCGGTTGCAACTACCAGACAGCTGCAGTGTGAACAACCACAGCCTGGGTGGCTGTGGTCTTTGATGATGTTCCGTGCTTTCCTCCGGCATTGTGTTTTTTAGATGCCTTACATGGCGGGGAGGTGGTAGCCGATGACACGCTCTGCAGACATTACCACCCTCTGGAGGGACTTGTGGTCCGCAGTGCGGCAGCTGCCGTACCAGGCAATAATGCAGCCTGAGAGGATGCTCTCAATGGTGCACCTGTAGACGTTGGTGAGTGTTTTTACAGACATGCCAAACGTCTTGAGACTCCTCAAGAAGTAAAGTCGTTTTTGATCAGTTTTCACTGTTGAGTGGACCAAGTGATGCCATCTTTGATGACCACACCGAGAAACTTGAATTTGGAGACTCCACTTCAGTTCCAATCGATGTGTATGAGGGCATGCTGCTTCCTTGAGTCCACAATCATCTCCATAGTCTTGCAGACATTGACAGCATCACTGCTATTTCTCCCTTTGTAGTCTGTGATGTGTCGTGGTCCACACCACTTGAATCTGGTGTCAGAGCTGTGGTAGTTAGACTCCAACTTATTCCTGTATTCTCTTTCACCATCTCTGATAGCCTTCCCAAGGTCATATCTGGATCTACTCAAAGCCTACAGGTCTCAAGAGCTATAGGCAGAAGACCGTGCTCTGAGCTTATCATGGACATTACCATTAACCCAGGGTTTTTGGTTGGGGAAAGTCCTGATATTGACATGTCACAGGATGACATTGTCAATGCATTTGGAGATATATGCTAAGACAGAATAAATGTATTCATCAATGTTCCCATCAGCAGTATCACAGAACATCTGCCAATCCTTTGTTTCAAAGCAGTCCTGTAGAGCAGTAATGGATGCCTTATTCTAGCATTGAACAGAAGGAAAAAATTGTTTATCCTGTTTCAGGCGTTGTCTGTAGGATGGGATGAGCAAAATCAATGTATAATCAGACATACCAATGTATAATCAGCGGTGGAGGGGCTCATAGCCATTTCGTATTTGTGAATAGCAAACTCTGAAGCTCTGTTAGAGTGGTTGTCAGGTTTTTGGTCACTTTCCTCACTAAGGCCTTTTTTCTCTGTTACTAATTTGTCTAGAAGTCCGGCTCTAGAAAGAGTCTTGGCATCATTTCACAGCATACATTTGAGGTTGGCTTGTATTAACTGCTAGGGTTACCTGATTATCTTGTAAGGTTTATTCAGATACAAATAATTTGTTAGTCATTTTCCTTTTAGGCACAATTAAATAAAGTTTGTCTTACAATTTATTTCTGGTAAATGAACATGCTGCGCTTCTCCACTTGTAAACCTCTCATCTGCACTGGCGACATTTTTGGCAAGGCGGGTTACTTTTTTGCAAGGATGCTTACTCCTCCTTTTACATCAACGAAGAACATTTGTGTTTTTTCACTTCCATTTTTACACTGACACTTATCTGATGTTGAGTGTATCTGATATGGTTTCAGATAATCAATTATGGATCAAAGGAATTAAATCCATTATCATTAATACAATCAAAGTAATTTATGCTTTCAACTAAAATGTGTGTTGTGCTTAGGAATAGGCTTGTACTAATTAAAGAATATTTTAGAACCCACCGATTATTATTTTAAATTTATTTTCATTCATTTTTTTACATTTTTTAATTTTATTTTGAGCTGCTTTCATGCTAGTTGTGTGGTGTAAGATGATGTCAGAGCTTTTGTGATGTCAGAGCACATGTTAAATCAAAATGTAGCCTACTTTGTTTTGATTCGGAGAGTAAGAACCCTGGAATCACATTTAAACTGTGGCAGATGCTGATTCTAATCCACAGGCTGTGCAGGGTTGCACAATGATCTCAGAGACAGCACGTAGAAGATAGGAGCAGCCGTTGTCAGGGGAGCAGGCGTGGAATTAGCCACAATAAGACAGTAGCCTGACTGTTTTTTGAACACATGGAGGCGCTGGATACATAGAAAAAATTTCAGAATATTTGTATTTCACATAAACCCCTTTATACAGTATTGTATATATGACTACAGAAAAAGGTTAGCCCTGCAGCATTGAAATATTTATATTATTTTGATTATGAGGTAGACCAATTAGCTAAATCAATTACCATAAATAATTTCATGACGTTCTGTGTGCGTAATTCCGTGGTTCCACACCCTCCGTTTCCGCGGAACCGCTGGCCAGATGTGCGTTATCTTTAAATAAAGCTTTGCTCAACCGAGGTACCTAGGCGTTGCAAGAACCAATCACAAACGCCGGGGGCGGGTCGTCTTTGGAATGTTAAAAATGGACCATTTATTTCAGACATCCCAATACCGGCATCGAAGACAAACCTGTGTATGCATACGGAGGTGATTTTCAAATGCTTGGCCGAGGAGTGAAAAGAAAATCGCCTGAGAGTGGAACTGATCTTTATTCTGCCCCCCGGTGAGGGTGAGTTCTCTGTCGGGAGAAAGCAGGCGGGGGTCACTTGTGATGTAGCCCATAACCGGAGATCGACTAATACACGGTGTTCTGCTTTATGTCTGAGTGGCTGTTCAATAGCCTAGGTTATATCAATCATTTTACTCCGGAAGTAATCTACAGGATTATCTTCAATCCCATCATGTAGACAAGTGTTTATAAACTGATCAGTGATCATGCATGTGATATTGTTCTTGCCATGGTGTCCAAGGGCATTGTGCCCACTGTTCAATATTCATATATCATAAGGGACCGAGCATAGCATAGTTTACGGAGTCTGCATGCTCAGCTCAGTCCCTTCTGACACTGTTGACATATTCTACCAAACGAGTATGAACCGAAAGCGCGTTTGAAAGATTTGTCTATTGTAGCCTCCCCTATTGTTTGTTTCTCTTGTGCATTGTTTCCATATCTACAAATGAATTGCATTAGCGCCCTCGATATATTCACGGTGGAATAATAGACTCTTGTGACCCAGGGATAAACTAAAGCCTTTCTCCTAGTTAACCAACTGGAAATTCAGTGAGGATGAATTATATAGATATAGCGATTGACCTGTGGAGAAAGCGTGCGGTTTCATGTTGCTCCTGGTAATGCGTAGCCTAAACTAAAATTACGCCGTAGAAGGAAAGAAATCTGTGAAATGGTGAGCACAGACAGCAGCCCATGGAATCACCGCGGTGAGATTATTTTTATGGACGCGCCCGGTGCGTATGTTTGCGCGTGTCAGTGGTAACTCAATCATGTTATAGGGCTTGTAAATCGAGAGGACCGCCAGTGCGAAGTGCCTCAACTACAAACAGGCATCGAGCAAACCTCGTGCCTCTAGAAAGGACGTTCTACTCCAGATTCGGAACAGAACTGGCTACTGTAAAGGAGCGAAAAGACAACAAGGTATTCTATTTTAAAACTATTGCTGACAACTCTGTAAGATTGCGGATAAGGGCAAAATACTTCCAGGCAGTTTCGAAAGTGGATGAGACCGCCTTAATCGTTTTCGCAGGACCATTATGGAGGAAACCAATAGGTAGCTACAGGTACCAAAAACATTTCAACCTGTATGCTCTTTGCTTGTTTTCTCCGAGTGATTTGAAATATTGAGAGAAGTATTATGTTTACTTAATTTAGCTACATATATAATGTAATATTTGTGTGATTTTCTTGTTGCGGTAGTATCGAGACATTTGAAACCCATTATGCATGACCGTGTGTGTGTGTGTGTGTGTGTGTGTGTGTGTGTCTATATGTATGTAGGTGTGTCTTGAAAATGCCCTTGACACAATTCATGTTGTGATGATGGATAACCCTGCTTTTCTATGTGTGGATGAGAGAGATACGTTTTCTGCTATGCAGCTCAGCATCCCACATTAAAAGAAATGTGTCAGAACCAATTCAGTAGTGAAGCATTTCAGCGGAATATTAAATAGTGATATCCCCTGACAAGAACACATTGATATATTGACTGATGCATGGAGCTGAGGACATGCCCAAACATGCACCAAACAGATATCTAGAAATAAAACAATACTCTACCAGTGGAATAATACAATTTTGGATTAAGAACACTTTCAGCCTAATGATTGTTTTCCTAATCTTGGTACACCAGAAGTAGTCTTTGATACTAAGGTACTGTTGCTTTACTTGTTTTAGTGTTATACCATGTAATCTAGAGATGTTGAGCAGTGATAGGTGATATGTTGTGACTCATATCTGCTGCTCTGGCCAGGATGGCAAACTCATTGCATCATGGCACACTTTTATGTATTGGTTGGTTTCTGATAGGGAATGATGTGGTAAGAGGTAGAAATAATGTCAGGCTGCTTCTAGAATTGTAGGAAGACATGTTTAAATTATGAAGGTTCTGGGCACTGCCATAACAAATCTTTGCAACCTCATAAAACCCTGGCACCTCGTAAGAAAGAAAAATTGTAACTCTGGCCCAAGTCACTGTTTCAAGGCACCCCCAAGAGTCTTTGCAAACGGATGCTGGGATAAATGAGATCCCTTTAAATTCCCCCAAAGCCCTGATCCAAGGTCCATATTACATTCATCCCCTTGTACTCAAGGTTAGAATTTTTACTATAATCAGATCCCAGATCAACAAATGCAGGCATGCTTTTCCTTCCCCTTAGATAGCTTGATATGTTTTGCCCTATATTCTTTGAATCGGAATTATTCACCTCTGATCGCAATGCTTCTCTTTTTGCATCTTCTTCTTGTAGTCAGGGACTGATTCAAACTTGGAACACCAGGTGAGTGCAATTAGGTAGCAGGTACTAACAAAAAAACTCAAATGTTTCGGCCCTTCAGGACATAAGTTCAACAGCCCTGCTGTACCCACTCTGCTGGGTGAGTAGCACTCGTAGATGCCGAGCTTGCAGCCTTATATGTTCCAACCCATCTTGTTCATTTGCTTAATTAGCCCTCGTGGCGTCGCAGAGCAGCAGAATAATGTTGAGACATAATTAATCAAGCCAGGTTGTAATTATCGTTGAGTTTGGGAATGAAGGCGGTGGGGGGGGGGCTACAGAACGGGGTTAGGAGCGGGCCATTGAGGCTGGAGGTAAACATCTTATTACAATGTCAGAGTGTTTCGCACCAGGCAGGGCAAAAGTTTCATTGGGGAGTGATGCACAGCTATCAAGAAAATAGGCTCGTAAAAATACCAGGGCTTGATTAGGTTTATGGTCATTACAGTCTTTAGGGAATCTGTCTAATTGGTTAAATTCCATAGTCTAACTCACTGCAGACAAAATGGCCTTGGATAAAACATTTATGCGTTTTTGTTTGTGTTGCCTCAGTTGCACTAGGTAACAACTTTGATTTTGCTTGTTGAAAACAGGGCAATGACAATGGAAAACATGGCACAGCAAATCACATAGAAGTGCTTAATGCCTGCATTCCTTGGGCGTTGGTTTGTCTTTCCCTGTTTTCCCAAAAGCACTTTCTCTGGGGCCACAGACTGATATGATTGTAGTCAGACCTTAACCACAACCTCTTTCATTCCTGGTGAGGTCTTCCCCTCAGACACAAATGTCTCCACAAGCACACATTGCATGGTACAATATGGCAAAAAGGCCCTTTGAATTGCCTCTCCGGCCTCTAATGACATAGTCCAGCATTTAATTTTAGTCAGGCTTCGTCTCTCACCTCACCACAAGATTGGTTTTTCTTCAAGAACAGTTCATTTTACAGGACTAACATGTGTATCCAGGTTTAGTAAAGTAAAAACAAATGTGTTTGAACACATTATCACACTTACATGCACATATACTTGCACATTCAAAAGGAAAGTATAGTGCTAACTTAGTGTTTCCCAAACTAGGGGCCAAATCAAGTGATTTGAAGAGATGTTGCAAAAGAAACAGTTGCTCTTATTACATAGAACAAGGCTTCTATGATTAAGGTTCAGGAGTTACAAAATGTGGATGTAAACAGTGCAGTGTGTTTTAATGTAGCGTGTTGGAGTGTCATTTACTCAAACATGACTTGGAAGCAGATCTGCCCTGAAAGCAGAAATGTATGCGATTGGTCTACTCAATGGGGGGAGTGGGACCTGCATTTGGAATTTCATAAATGCTCTTTTCCACTGCAAGAAGGCATTTGACCAAGGCTAGTGCCTGACCTAAACCTTTACCATAACCTGAACTCTAAACCTCACCCTATTCACATGAGATTTAATTATTGCCATCCTAACCATTTTAAAATTTCACTTTGATTGATTTCAGTGTTGAAGTATAGGTTCTACCCACTTTATTGACTCATCCAATGCCATTCGTTTTTGCATTCAGGGCAGATCTGAGTCTAGGACATATTTGTGTATGTCACACTCCCAACAACACAAATTGGGCACTAACCCTTTAGAGCTACAACATGGTAGATAAGACCATCATGAATATGTGTAGGTCACTTCAGTATCTTAAAGCAGAGTGGAGAGGGCCTTGTTATTAATCAGGCTAGTGGAGAAAGAACATCATCATTGGAAAAAAAAACATTTACACAGAAGATGGTACACAATATTGCCTGGTCCCAATAATTTCTTTGATTTAGTTTAAAAGCATACATCAAGCTGAAAGAGTATCAGGAATTAGGGCTTGAATGGTGTTCCACGATGCACAAAAGGAAGAAAGTAAGGAAGCACCTGGAAGGAAGAAGCTGAATATAAATGTAACATGTGTGGATTCATTTTCAGGCAATTCAAATCGTGATATTTTGGCATTACAATTTCTTTATTCATGCGTAGTGTTCTCGTCATGAAACCTCTCAGTATGTCACAGTTTTTGTTGAATTCCATGTTTGGACAAGGTCCATTTAAGCAGCGCATGTTGATGACCTGCAACAGCTAACATGTTAGCTATGGCTAAGAGCAAAAAATGGATTTAGCTTATCTTCTTTTCATCAAGTTTATTTTCATAGTATAGTTTTTAGTTTTCATGCTGGTTCTATAATCAATATTAGTCATTATACATGTTATTTGATGTATCCATGA
>JACXGJ010012909.1:0-17146 GCA_016801105.1 Esox niger
AATGACAATACAATGACCCAACAAACACAGGGAGAAACTGACTGAACTAAATACACAGACTAACGAGCAGGACAGAAACAGGTGGGGGCAAAACACAGGTGAACTAAATACACTCATCAACAGAGACAAGGACCAGACAGATCACAGACATACATAAAACACGGACCGGAACGGCCGCAGCTGGCCGGGACCGTGACATGCAGTGTCTTCTGCCGTTTTCCATAAAGTATAAGAAGCAACGTATTAGGAGATGAGGTCACTCCAAATAGGTGCACTGCCATCTGGTACTCTTTTATTGATGCATTTAAGGTTGCCATCCGGCCACCACAACAATAGCAGTAGATCACCGCCTGTTTCAGGAACTCTCACCTGGTAGAACATTGATTGAATATCTGCCATCACCACTATTGTATCTTCAAGTTACCTCACCACGACACGAAAGAGTGTATTGGGTGAAGTCAGGACCTTGCAGTAACTGAACATTCAGCATCATATCTGAAGCATCATAAATGAAGCCACGCAAAGACCACGCAAATATAATCTTTCGTTGGGAGGTACACCCAGTGGTGTGGGACGTGCCAGACGTGTTGTCATGGTCAAGCTGTTCTTGAAGAACTTCAACAGCGTAAGCTTTATCAAGCATGCTCACCATGAGGGCCTTGTAGCCTTTTTATCAGCTTTTACTTCAGATTAGCAGCCCTGTTCTGCCACACGGCGGTTGTTTGATATCTTAATTGCTTAATTTCTCAGCGGAAGCCAAATGCTATAATGCCCATCGGCAAAACAATCCATCAATCATCCTAGCTATTTAAACTTCAAGCAAGTGTCCAATGGGTGATTCTTTTGACAGAAAATAAGTGTTTCGAAGGCATTAGCTGCCCTGAAGTGGCCAGGCTGCCTCACCATTCTCTGCTTCTACCCTCCTGACTTGGAGGTGTCCAAAGAGTGGATACATAGCTACAGTTAAGCCCAAAAATATTCATACCCATGCTAGATTTTTTGCTATAGTGAATTTGTATTTGACCAACAGATTTTTTTCTTGCTGGAAATGATATAAACAAAGTGACAAAACATGGTAAGACATTGTGCTGGAGAAAAAAATGAATGAAATAACTATTTCTGTTTTTAGCCATGACTTGCAGTTGACTAGTAACTGACTAGAGAACTACTGTTGTTCAGCTGTTTTCAATTTATAGGTGATTAGAATACTCTCTCATGGTGGAAATGACAAGACCATTTTAAATGTTAAAGAAAGGTGCATTTTCTAAAAAATCTGCTACAATGTCAAGTTATATGAATAATGTTGGACATGGCATTTTTCCCAAAGATTTGAAAAAACTAAAATATTAACGTTATTCATTTGTATTTCCAGCATAATGTCTTACCTTATTTAAATAATTTCCAGACAGAAGAAACCTATTACTCAAAGAAAAATTCACTATAGCTCAAAATCTGGAGTGGGCATGAATCGTTTTGGGCTTAACTGTATTTTTAGCATGGCAGTCAATGAATATTACAAATAATAAGGTCAGCAAATCTTGCTCTGTGTCCTCTCCTTTCTTTGATTTCAAATGCTGCATTGAGCCATCTTTTCCTCATTTTTGTATGGTAATTTGGATACCACTATTCTCATGTTGGTTTGGTCAACCATTTCCTCTATAAATTCCATTGTGTTATGACAGCCAGTCAAAAAAAAAAGCATAAGCATACAACGCTTTCTGTCCTCAGATTTTATCTGTGGCCACTTCAAAACATTGTCAATATAAGTGCTAGCTATCATTATCTCATCTCCATAGTGTTTCTGAAGCATTCGTTTTGTTTCTGTGAATCCTCTGTTCGGTGACATATGTTCACAGCTGCGCACAGGTTCCTCTGGTTCTCCTGCAGTTTACTGTTGCAACTTGTAGTACAACTAGCTCAAATCATTATCAGTTTTGTGTTCAATGGCTTGTTCGAAAGCTCTGATAAAAGATCTATAGGTAAGTGAATTAACCTTGAACACTGCTACTTCTTTAACTGTCAGCTGACCCAGTTTCTGCTGATCAACCAGCATCTCTGTAGTCGTATCTTGCTTCTGCATTACTTGAAGAATGCCATCACTGCTTCGGTCACACAGCTGCTTGCCAGTTCTGTCTGTGTACCTTGGCCTCTCCACCTGCGACTCTATAGATTGTGGTGGCTTGGATGGAATGTCCAAAAGAGGCATGTTAGTGAGCGGATGATTTCTCTGTCCCTCCTTCTCTCTGACTTTTCCTACCAAACGTGAGCGGACAAAACTGTTCATGGCATCTTCTGATCTCATACTCTCATACTCTTTTAATACTCTTACTTGTGCTCTCTTTGCTGCAATAGGTGCCTCTAAAGCCAACCTTTCCTGCTTGTCCTTAATTTGTTGTCCCGAGGGTCAACGTCATGACTTCCCCTACCAAAAGTCCTGGGATAACGATAATGTATATGCTAAGCTCAGAGCACGGTCCTCTGCCTATAGCTCTGGGGACCGGGAGGCTTTGAGGAGATCCAGATATGACTTATGGAAGGCTATCAGAGATGGATAGAGACTACAGGAATAAGCTGGAGTCTAAATACCACAGCTCTGACCCCAAATGCATGTGGTGTGGACTGCGACAAATCAGACTACAAAGGGAGAAATAGCAGTGATATTTGTCCTGCCGTCTTACTTCCTGATGAGCTCAACATCTTCTATACACGGTTTGAGCTGACCAACACAATACCTTCAATGAGGCTTGATGAGGACCAGGATGACTGCAGATGATGCCATCGCCCAGACGACGCACACCGCACTTTCCCAACAGGAAATCGGCAAAATATACATGAGGATGCTGTTTGTGGTCTACAGCTCTGCATTCAACACTATTGTGCCCACCAAACATCTTCCTAAGCTCAGGACCCTGGGACTTAACACCACACTTTTTCCTTTTGGCAGTAAGGCTCCTCAACAAGTAACACTGATGCATGATCATACTGATCCCACATGAACATTCCAATTGCTCTGATTTCTTTTCAGGCACTTTCAATATACACTAGAACAGGGGTCTCCAAACTATTCCACGGAGGGCTGTGTGTCTGCAGGTTTTTTGTTTTTCCGATAAATTGGTTCCCAGTTCACACCTAAACAACCAGGTGAAGGTAGATATTAACCAATCAGTAACCTAATTAGTCAATCAAGTACAAGGAGAGAGAGAAAACCTGCAGACACACGGCCCTCCGTGGAATAGTTTGGAGACCCCTGCACTAGAATATTCACTTCCATGTGCATTCATAAGCATATTACATTAATATGCATCCAGGGCTTTAGCACCTGCCCACACGCCCATTACATAGAATTCGTCTGTGGCGTGTAACGCAGTCACTCTTACTAGCCACGCGGGAGGCATTCTATATGTATACACAGGGTTTTAGCTGCATCTAAAACTCAACGGCGACAGCCTGCCCAAAATCTCACACCGCCTCTGTGTTGACATGGTACAACGTGATTTTGCACTTATATATAAGATATCAGCTAAACACTACAGCTAATGTGTAGTAGGAAAAGTTTTCAGTATTGACTGGGTTGCCAGGTGGGGTGTTTCCCGCACAATTGGGGGATTTTTAATGGGCTTGGGTGGGTAGATTTTTTCTGGAGTCTATGGGAAAATAGCAATTTACAGGCAATGAAAATTGCTGGCAACCTTGCATTCAGGACATCAAGAGTCCTGCCTTTGCAGGGATAAAATCAGCAAAACAAGCGGATCCTACAGTCGTTTTATTTTACATCCAAGTATGTCAAAACATTTCATTAAAATTTAAGAACTTCCAATCCGCATAATAATTTTTTTCTCCTTTTCAGGTGACTTCTAGTAGCCCAGAATTAGAGATTTATGTAATTCAGGAGAAGATGACTGGTGAAAAGACCATCAGATTAGGACATGTACTGTCACCAAAAACAAATATGCAATATATAGTTTAAAAAAATTAAATGAACCTATGTAAGTCACTAACAATATAAATACATGAACATGACGTGAAGACACAGGATCAGCAACAGTAGCAGAGCCAAGTACAGCTGAAGGAATTTGAGAGGGAGTTTAACAATGTGGCGTCAAAGCAAAGACGGACAACATAATTACGTGACAAGGCGGTAATATACAGTAGATATAAAAAGTCTACACACCCCTGTTAAAGTGCCCCGTGTTTGTGATGTAAATTTATTTTGACAAAGATAAATCATGACAGAACTTTTTCCACCTTTAAGGTGGCCTTTAATGTCAACAACTCAATCTTGGAGGGAGATAAATAAAAAATATAAATCCCTATAATTTAACCCTATTATTGTTGTCTTTCTCAAGTGTCTAGCCACATATTATACAAAGAATATCACAGAGGATCGTCCGGTAGAGTGTGGGGGTTGGGGTACCAACTTTACCTAATTTTGAGCCAGAAAAACACTGAGTTTGTATTTATATATATTTTTTTAATGTAGCCTTATTGCAATGAGATCAACACTACGAGCTCTGTCCCTACAACTCCCATGAGCACTACCTGCATACAGTGTTAGGCCCATTGTCTTGCGCGTCAGTGATCGACAGCGTGAACAAGACAGGCTACGATATAGCACACCATAGTCAACTTCAATCAAATAAAACTAAATTTTTCAACAACTAAACTGTGACTAGTGAAAATGCTGAATTTCTAGTAACTTTCTAAAACCGCTAGCCACAGTGGCTGGTGAGCAAAAAAGTTAATGTAAAGCGCTGTATGTATCTATAATAATCCATACTATCCATATTGCGCATTTTCCCAGTCTTACTCTTTTATTATATTATCAAATTTTTTTGCTATATATTTCTCTACATATATTTTTTCCTAATTCTTATTACGTAGATGTTGGGTGCCATGTCATAATGAATTTCTGTGTTATTCGGTACATTTGACAAATTAACTTGAACTGAACTTCATTGGCACAAACTGATGATCTGGCGGACATGATAGATGAGCGTCCAACAAGTGAACTGTTTTTTCGTGCTGGTTTGATGTTACCAACTGCCTCTTGTGATGCTCTATCTTCAGGGCTCAAATAGTCATTAACATCATCTTGGACACTGTTTACCTTTTCTTCTGTTGCTCTATTTTCACTGTTTGTTTTTCTGTTCACTTTTCTGTTTCTTCTTTAAACTCAAAACCAGTTGTATAGGTCTGCAGCCCTTTCTTACTCAGGCAGAACATCTACTTACTTACTGAGTTCTTTAAACTCAGTAACAAGAGTGGGAAATCATATTGCATACACTCTTGCACCCTTTGCACATTGCTAATACTCTTCCAATTGCTAACTTCCAACTTCGGTCCTTTTACCAGTTATCCGAGCTAATACTCCCCTCCTGGCTCCAATAATACTATGCACTTTATCCTCCAATGCTATCTCAGTTAGCTGGCTCCTTCATTTAAATTTCATTTCTACATCGTTTCTACAAACATTTCCTTACTTTAAGCCATAATAACAACAAGTTAGGTGTAAATTGCGTGTAAATGATTAAAATGTATTTCCATCATTGGAGAGGTGGAAACTATCGTATTTGCACGCAGAGATATCCACTAAGTAGCTAGCATCTTCAGCTTCTTCAATTGAAATACACTTCAAAACATCTGGCAAGCAGTCAGAGATTTGAGTCTTTTGAAGGTTTTCAATCATTTTTCTAACCAAAGTTTAGTTTATTTTCTTTCATACTAAAACGTTGCGTTCAGAACTTCTTCTTCAAGATGCACTAGTGTTGTGGCAATTTCTTAACTAATGTATTTTGGAGACATGTTTGCTTATCTATTACATAGTATGTAACTCTGGTCTTTGGTTGTGACACACATGTCTATATTATACAGGGGGTCATGAGATATTCTGAATAGGGGTATCTGTCCTTTGTTCCTTAGGAAATGTAGGAGAGGGGGATCTAGTATTTGCCTAGTGGGCATCAGTGATTGGTATCGGCAGACTATAGGGTTTCTCTTTATATGCACATCTGTATAACTCCGTAGGGCATCTATTGTCTGGCAGGATACTGTAAGCCCTAACAGACTTGATGAAATTACCCATGTGGAGAAGGACAGTATGCCCTTTGTACCAGGCCTAGGTGGTAATAGAACAAAAGGAATGTATTCTATTGAGTTAGCACAGAGGTGCAGCATTATACCACACCCCTCTAACTGTTATAAATACGAGCTGTACATGTAATTTACTTGAGAGGCTCCTCAAATGATTATTCTGTAAGCATTTGACGCGTCTCTCTATTTGCAAATAAACTACTAATTGTGCCAAGAGAATTTGGTCTCTGTCTTACTCCTTTGAGTGTCTATCAATGAAATTTCCATCACACTAGTTGCATAAAATGGCATCTATCCCTCCATCGTTCATGCATTCTTGCTAATTACCTCTAAGCATTTATTTTACTAATGTAATGACATTCTTTCTGGATGTCACGATTAGCTATAAACGAGCTGTGGGGAGGCCCACTGCCACGAGGAGGCAAGAGCAGATCAGTCGGTTGATGATTCTGCCCCCCCAGTTTTAGTTCTAAATACACTATAGAAAAAGAGCCCAAAAAGAGATTTCCTCCTTCACCATTATTTTCTGCCCCCTCAGTCACTTTGTCTGTGCACCGGGCCTGGCTGTAGGCATAGAAACGTTTTAGTCTGACACAAATGACAGGAGATGAAATTCTGTTTAAAATGTACTGATAAAAAAAGGTTTTGTATTACATTGTATCACACGGTAGATTTACATCACGGAATGAGCGAGAACTTGCTCATGACATTGTGAAGATTGGAACATATATGCGCACAGGGCTGGTTCTAGAGGGCCCTGGCAGCTAGGGAGCCCCTGAATGCTAGGAAAGAGGCCCAACATTTTTTATTTTGCTTACCGGCCCCAAAAGGCAAGAGCCGGCACAGAATGAATTGAGAGGACCCAATTTGACTTGAGCTTGGAGTGAGACTATATCTGAAGTAAGTGCTTATTCTGTTACCTTTGCATGTTGTTTAAATGGCTAGCCATGGTTGCCAGTGTTTTCTTTTCACAAAGCACAACCTGGAGGCTAGGATTGATAAAAATCTGCGTCCTAACTCCAGACAGATTACAAATGTACCACATTAATCTGCACTGTATTTAACAAACAAGATACACAATATAATTTACCTGACAGGAATCCTTTCCTCCTTCTGACAGTCCAGCACAGATCATGTTTCCAGTGATGGTGCTTCCATAGTTACATCTACACTTCCTGTTTCCCACTACTGGCACAGACACCTCCTGTAGAGGCTGTGGTGAGGGCAGGGGCACTGGCAAAGGACAAACATATAACAAAACACTTTTCCTCTACATACACAAGAGAACTTTTATCAAATTTATGATTGACATTCATGAATAGTGAAATCAAGCTATATGTCTGTGCACCTCCACTGCTGCTAATGGTGCCCCAGCCAGTGACCCAGCTAGTAGTGCCAGCAAAGAAGGTGCTGCCTGGTGCAGCAAGGCAGACTGGCCTGATGTAGTTGGTAAAAGTCACCGGGGAGGAGAGCTTCAGCAGACACAGGTCGTTGTTATTGGTAGAACTAATGTAGTTCGGGTGGCAGATGATCTGAGTGACTGACCGGCTCACCTCGTTGGGGTTGGCACCCTGCTGGTTCTGACGACCAAGGTAGACCACCAACTTGAGTGTACTAGTGCTGCGGAAAAAATACAGAAAATCAATAACAGCATTGATGTAAGAATGTCTCAGATGATTTACAGTTTAGTGTTCACAGCATCATTTATAAGCACCAATCTGGTATGATTCTGCAAAAAGGTAGTACTCAAGGAACAGAACACTTAACCAAAGTTTAGGTAGGGTTGACCTAAGATGTGAATGTCTTGAGGAAGTGTTAGGGACTTAAATATAATCAAATTAACAATTCCATAATTGATCCCATATTTTATTATACACACACAGAATTTCAAAGACTACACCAAAAGCATCAATCAACAATGTATATATACAATATTTATACCTAAATAAGTCCTAAATGATTCAACAATTTTATATGTTGTAGGATGACTACAATAAGCAAAGGAAGGCAGTGCAAACATCTCAATCAGCAGGTTAAGTTGCACCATGTAAGGGTAAGGGTAAAAATGATTTATTTCAGTAATTCCATTTCATTAATTTCAGTTATAATCATCAAAATTAAAAGGAATGAACACTTGAAATATATCAGTCTGTGTGGAATGACTGTAAACATTATACAAGAATCCCTTTTTGAATGGAATTACTGAAATAAATCAACTTTTTGGTGATATTCTAATTTTGTGACCAGCACCTGTACTTGTCATGCAATCAAATGCAAATAATTTTTTTGTAAATCATCAATGTGAATTTCTGGATTTCTGGTTGCTTTGTAAGTAGGAAAACCTGCAAAATCAAAAGTGTATCATATACTTGTTCTCCCCACTGTATGTGTGTGACCCTCGAAGGATATGCCACCCCAGACCATCACTGGCACACCACAAAACCAGCCCTGCTGGATGATGCTGCAGGCAGCATGACATTCACCACAATGTCTCCAGACTCTTTCAGGTCTATGTAAAGTCAAACATTGATTGATCCTGTAAAAAGTGTTTAATTTGTTATTTCGGTGAAAAAGGTGTCCTGTGGGATCGTCTCCCATACCTGGATCACACCTCCTGGACAGTGGTGCTACTTGGAAACATTGGATGCACTGATACATAATGTCTCAGAAGATCTCAATTGGATTCAGGTCTGGGGAACGTGAGTGTCAGTCAGTGGCATCAATGCCTTCGTGAATGAACTTTCTCCACACTCTGGCCACATTAGGCCTGACATTGTCCTGCACCGGGAGAACCCCAGGGCCCAGTGCACCAGCGTAAGATATGATCAGTGTGAACCTGCTCTCTTCTGTGAAGAGAACGGGGCGCCAATGGTGGACTTGCAAATTCTGAACTTCTCTGGTGAATGTGTATCGAGCTGCTCAGTGCTGGTCTGTGAGCACTGGTCCCACTAGAGGACGTAGGCTCTCATGCCACCCTCATGGAGTCTGTTTCTGACAGTTTGGTCAGAAACATGGACACCAGTACCTTGCTCGAGGTCATTTTGTAGGGCTCTAGTAGTGCTCCTCCTTCTCCTCCTTGCACAAAATTGCAGAAATCGGTTCTGCTGCTGGTTTGTTTGCCTTGTACTGCCCAGTCCAGCTCTCCTTGTGTAATGGCCCATCTCCTGGTATCTCCTCCATGCTCTTGAGGCTGTACTTGGAGACACAGCAAACCTTCTTGCAACAGCGCTTTTGGCTGTGCCATCCTGGAAGAGCTGGACTGCCTGTGCAAACTGAATGGGCTTCAGGTACTGCCTCATGCTACCAGTAATGACAAGGACAAAACTAGAAAACTAGAAACAGTCAGGAAGGATAACCTCTCCAGTGCACGTTTGCACATTTGCACCAAATCAGATGACACTGATTCACAATCACTTATGTTTCCTGACAGTTTGATATCCCTGAAGTTTAATTGACTTGGTGTTATACTGTGATGATTATGTGTTCCACTAATTTTTTTGTACAGTGTATTTTAAATAGGAAACTGCAAGTAGTACTTGAATCAATTGGAACTGAAAAGGAATTGACCCTAACCGTGTGTGGGAAGCCAATTTGATAATTTAGCAAAATCGTACCAGAAGGATCTGTTGACAGTTTTTTATTAATGGCTAGGAATCCATCAGTCTAGCAATTACCTTCTGAAGCAGTGAGCAGCAGTCAGCACCCACTCTCTGTTAATGAGGGATCCCCCACAAAAATGGCTGCCAAATTTGTGCAGACTGGCCTGCCATGGCCAGCTTCCTGTTTGAGCATTCTGACCCCCCACAATCCTCGTGTTGAAAGCAGAGGTTCCACACACTAACGGTGACAGAGTAGAAAGGGTGGAAAGTCAATGGTGAAAAAGTCACATTTATTTAAAGGTAATATAAAATATGAACCTTTGTGTCTTGAGGACATGAGTGGTAAGGATGACTTACCAGTTCTACTCTGCTGGGAATGACAGCCTGAAATACAAGCCAGAAAGAAGAGTAAATATGTTGTATTCCCTAAACCATCCATTTTAAAACAGTGCTTAGAAGTAAAAGGGGTTTCCGAAAATGTTGCACAGTATTTAACAATATCATCTAATTTTTATATGCATCCAATTCAGAAATGTGTCAGACATTTCTATGTTTTAAAGTTATATTTGACCGTTTTTTAGGAACCATTAATTAAATGATTCTTCTCTATGTAGTGTACTCATTTATAATTATGCACTCAATTTCCATTCTAGCATATACCCTGTGTGTCTGGTCATATGCTTTTATTTGAATGTTTATGTGTTACAGATATATTTCTGGTCTGACTGCAGGAGCTAAGGTCATGTCTTAATCACCCCCCTTTTATTGCTGCACAATCAAGAGCATTCTGACCAATTGCTCCACCGTGTGATTTGGCGGATGCTCCATGGCTAAATGGAAGGCCTTGCAACAGGTGGAGAAAACCGCCCAGCACATCACTGGTGCCAAGATCCCAACCATCTTAGACCTCCAGCGCAAGCGGTGTGTCCATAGAGTGTGCAGCATCATCAGGGACCCTTAACATCCATGACACAAACCGTTTGCCCTCCTTCAATCAGGCAGGCGGTACAGGTCTCTTTGTTACTACCAGGCTCAGGAACTGTTACCACACCAGAAGGCTCAGGAACTGTTACCACACCAGAAGGCTCAGGAACAGTTTCTTTCTATCTACTGTAACCCTGTTGAACTCTGTGACCCAACCCACCCGCCCACCGCTCAGAACTGCCTGTCAGGCAGAAACCTCATTGCTGCTATCCCTGCATTTCAGCTGCACATGCTACCTTAATTTGCCTTAATTGCACATTTAAAATTGCCATTTGTACTTGCATTTGCCTTCATTGCACATCTATACATCCCACTTGTAACACACATTATACTTAATACTTATACATTTTCTGCCCTCTTCTATTTGCACTTCTGGTTAGATGCTAACTGCATTTCGTTATTATTACTAAGGTTGGCTGGCTACTTGTGTCTTCAAATAGGTGTGGCACACACAAAACGTACGGTCGCACCCCCCCATATAAGACCACGAGCATTTGTTGGTTGATTTCTCAAAATATGGCAAGATAGCAGCTGACAGACTTCTGTCTATTTTCAATGCAGGCTAATGGTAATGCTAATAAATGCCTTTAAAAAATATTTTATTCTGAACTGTATATCGGATTTACTCGCCAGTGTATTCCCAGACCCTAAGCCACACTTCTGAACAAGGCTAACAATGAAACCAGTTGCTATGTCAAAAATCGATTGAACTATGACTTCACAAAGTTAGCCCTTTATGCTAACTTTAATGACCACTAGCACCATTATTCATAATTTTATTTTCAAATAGGGTCACTTGATAGATTACTCAGTTTATGAGTTAATATGTATTTCTCTATATATGACACTGCAAATGAACTACATTTGTTCGTGCACTGCAATGGGTTGATAACCGTTAGGTTTGTCACTAGTATTTAGCAAGTAAATTAAAAGTAAGTAAATACAAAATGGGAGATCATTTGCTTTCTGTTTCACTGTGCTGGCTTGTTAGTAAATGTTACATCTAACATTTTGCATATATAATTCATGAAATGAGGTATGTATCATGTGTTTGTCTCTATGATGTACATTTTCTTTTAGAAAAAGCAAGTCTGATTGTACCTAACTAGCTACCATCAATGTAAAAGAAATCAACAAACTAGGCAACAGTTACAGTCATCTTCAGTCTGACCTGGTTTTCTATCCTGGCATGTATATTTCTAAGTATTACAGTATGGCTCTGTTCCTGTACTTGGATAGTTTATTCATTACTATATCATTACTAAATTCATTACCTTATAATTGTGCCTATAAGGATGGCATATTGTGTTTTCATCCACTACTGTATCAATTTCCCTGATGCTTGTGTCCGTCTAATAGGCGGGCCTATCTTGACAATGTGAAATATTGTTTTGTAATGTTATATATTGTATATGGAGATGGATGGAGAGGAAGGTGTTGATGCTTGGTTACTGTTGTATGCAAAGATGTCACTGACATCTCTGGTAAGTCCATCTCATAACAGATTAGGATGTTTGGATAAAGGACATTTGCTTTGAAAATGGCCTTTTCTGTACTGTCACCTCTGATCACCAGGGAGTCGGTCAAGAGCTAGTGAGAACACTGGTCCACTTGCAATGGTACGCTTGTCCACGGCACTTACAACATCTTTGTAGTGGCTTGAGGGAATAATACAGTAGGTACGTATATTAAAGGGGACTGCAAGGATGGTGTGCTGGTGGGTAATGTCCAACCGATTGCGGTGGGCCGCTCTGGACCAAAATGCCATGGGAGATTTTTGGTCCCAGTCCAGCTACAAACACGAAACCAACTCTATTGTACTTATTTATTCTATCCCCAGTTCCTTTGATAAAATGTATGATGATTTTAGTATGCTAATGTACATAAATAGCATGCATTAAATATTAGGCTGTATGTTTCGAACCATTTGAGCTATAGGCCGGAAATCAACTTTATTTCACCAGTTTAGGTCTAACCACTTCAAAATCTGAAGTGGTTAGAGCTAAACAATTTTTAAAAAATGTATGCTAATTAGCATTAATCAACTTTTAGGCTGTATCTTCTGAACTGTTCAAGCTACAGACACTAAACTAATGTTTCATTCATTTATCGATATCCCATATGCTAATTAGTGTAAATGGCGTTATTTAACTATTAGGCTGTATCTTTTGAACCGTTCGACCTATAGACACGAGACCTGTCATTGGTATAATTTATGAAATTAACTATGTCATGTATGCTGATGTGTGCTAATTACCCACAAAAAACAGTATCTCTTGCACCTTAAGGAGTATAGACTCCAAACCTTTGGATAGGTAAACACTTTTTTGAACCATAAATACTTTTTTAACAGCTATTACATAAGATTCAACTTTTTTGTCCTTGAACAATGCAAGTACAGTACAACAAAAGGCAGTTTGTGTCTAACCAGAAGTGCAAATAGAGGAGGGCAGAAAAAGTTTTAAGTGTATTGTAAATGTTCAGTGGAATTTTTTTATGTATATTAAATGTACCAGCATAAAGTATAATTTATGTAAAAGTGGGATAAATATTTGTACGTGTACTAGTGGCAACTTACTTATGGTGCATACTATATTTTTATACTTGCTGTTTTTATTTTGTTTCATCCAAAGAATTTTACTCTCTTTTTATGGTATAGTTTCTATGGTGTTCTACTTTTTTGTAAAGTTTCTACAATGTTGTTTTCATTATTTCATTGCTTAGTAAATATCTGCTTCCCTCTATGCTCATTGTCATTTGCCTCATACATCTCTCTATGTAGTGTGATCCAGAAGTATATGTTGAGAAATGACATCTACATTGTCAACAATACACTGTTTCACAAAAAAGGTCTTACCCTTAATGTATATCTGACACAGTCTCACTCTGTGAGTGTACCCCACCAGACCATTTTCTTTTACTCACAATATTGGAGGTTTTTATTTTTCATTTTTCCCCCTTGAAGATTTCTTTTAATTTCAATTGAATTGTTCACATTATAGGTCACATTAAAAGTGGAAAAGGTTCTGACATGATTTATCTTTGTCTAATTCTTCTACATTCCAAAACCTGGCATTTTAACAGGGGTGTGTAGACTATCCACTGTAAGTACAACATTACTACTGTATAAGAACTTTGTGAAATGTCTGATGTAAAAAGGGATTGACAACATTTTATTTGATTGACTGATTCATGTGATTGTTTATTTTTTGTGTATGACTTGCCTGTTTAAACTTCTACTGAAAATACATTATTTATCTTTTTGATATTTTTACAAATTGTCTTTATTGACTACACTTTTCGTTAATCCTGTCATTCTCGAAGGGATAAATTATTGAATGATCTGCTTTCACTAGTATTCTAACAGCAAATCATTAGTTCATACGCTTATGGCCCACTAAGTAAGCATTGAGCTGGAATAAAGCATTAATAAAGGATACTTCACTATTAGGAAATAATTTTGTGTCCCCTTAAGTAAAGTGATGAATCATCCTCCTATAACAATGACAATCTATGACCCATTGGTAGCAATAAACCATTAATAGCTGATATTTCACTATTAGTTAATTTGTTGTGTCCCCTTAAGGAAAGGGATGAATTATCTTACCTTAACAATCACTAACTAATGACACATGGGTCGGTATAAACCCATAATAACTGATACTTCAGCATTAGTTTATAATTTTGTTTCCCCTTAAGGAAAGTGATGAATTATCATACATAATCACTAACTAACTAAATGAGTTCATGTTCTGTTTCAACATGAACAAATGTCACTACACTCTGTTCGTCAATACATATGTAAATCATTAATAAAGTTGGGGTAATCATTATTTACCGTTTGTTTATGTCTTTGTTCATGTTACTATTTATTAATGGTAGTTCATGTATTGTTATCGGAAAGTGTTACCCTTGTGGATAAGAGGATCTATTCCTCATGACTAGTCTCCAACCTCCAACCTACTTTTGTTGGAGACATAAACCTGTCATTTTTATACTCTACATACTGAATTCAGTTGTTACATTAATTTGTTGACTATCTGGAAATCATCTAAAGTGGGTAAAATCCAATTCCTTCACCCATGATTGGTTTCTGAGAAATTCAACAAAGATGATCATAATAACATTTGGGAATTTTGGGGGGAATACGCATATTCAAATTGCTTTAAGTATGAGAGAAAAGCTTGTAAAAATGTACCATCTGGATGTCACATTTATTTACATAGCTAATGTAAGTACCTTCTGGATAAGCAAAGACAAATGACGATGATGAATTATATAACACAAAATAGGCAACAGAACTAACAACATATTGCTCCGTGCAGCTAAATAGGACAGTGATGGCACCAGGAATTTTTAACTCATGGAACTATATTCGCTTGGCCAATGCCTTGTGATGTTAACAATTGAACATACATGCATGCACATAGGTAAGTTGAAGAGTGGCACCCATGGGGCTCATCAGCCATTCTTCAGATATCGGAACAGTCAAGGCTCAAAACTAGACCGTAATGATCAACTTGATGTTACCAGAGATCACCTTAAACTGCTTTGTCATCTGGGACTCCGAAACACTTGCATGTTCAATGGGTATACCCATTTTCCTCACTCAAAAAGGGTTAGGCTTTTATCTGTATCTGGAAATATCCCTATCCCTATATGTTTGAACATTAGCTTTAGTTCTTTTTAAGTTATAGACAGTAAAATTGAAAAAGTTATGTAACATTGTTCAGTGAAAATACACAAATGACTTGCCCTAAAAATAAACTTTGTCGCAAACTTGATGAACTGAGAAATATGGATTACTTACATCTGGACAGGAAGATAACCATCATAGTCACCACACAGACAGCCTTAAGAAACATAATCCTTTGTTATTGGTATCCTGGGACTCAGACTCCCTTAATAATCTCTTCTTAAGTATCCCTCTCTGTTGTTTTGTCCTCAACTCCTCCTTACATACCTGTCAGTCTGTCTATTTTCTCTATCCACTTCCTTTTATGCATGATAACTTGATGCTGAAATCAATGATTAGCCCAACCTAACACACTGGTTTCCATAGTAGTTATAACTTATGTTGGCACTACAGGGATTTTTCAGTCTTGTATCAAATGTCCAGGAACGAAGTGTGTTTTGATATTGTTTTAAAAGGCTGCAATGTGTACTGCACATCTTTCAATACAGTTGAGTTTGGGCATTATATTCAGGAAATGCAACAGGACATAAAACTGATATCTTAATTGTATTGTAATTGGATAGGTATTTCGCAGATAAAGGGAGGAAAATATATTAGAATAAGTCTCTGATGTGCCAGCGTTTTCTACATTTCTTTCTATAATTTACTTTAAAGACATGCAGTCTTTCTACAGCATGAGAAAAACATGTTAATGTGTTAATGATTTACTTCCAAAGAGGAATATTGGACATGGGTAACAGCAAACCTGTTCATCTGTAAACATTCCTCATCCACTTCCTTGATATGTTTAGGGATTAAAAAAGGGAGGAGTGATACAATGACGAATTCATGTTGAAAGGATTTGTACAAACACAAAGATTAATAAATCACAGTTTTTTTAATCAGTCTTTGGCTGTTACGAATCATTGATGAGCTCAAATAATGTTAAAAAAATACTTTATTAAAGTGTACTATTTCAAGGTTTCTGTAAAGCAAGAAAACATTGAGTATGTCCGTTTCCCAGTAATTAGGCAAAACCTTTTGATAGTTTGTGAGCATTTCAAGCATAACGATAGAGCTTGATTGCCTACCAATATTCCCAAACTGACCTTCAAAATAACAACAGCACATCATCACTGTTGCAACTTTTTAACACAAGCATCAGACTCTGGCATGGCTAGATGACGATTCTGATTATGTTAGCTATGTAAGTACAAAGACTTATAAGCATCTAAGCCTAATAATCCATTATCCTTACAGAAATACAACTGATTACAAACATATGCATTCATATTGTAAATGCAATATGAATGTTCATAATAAAGAGTTAAATAGTTTAAAATAAGGTTGCACGCATACATTTTTTAATTACTTTTGTAGTTGGAAAAACCTTTTGCACACTTGTAAAAAATATTTGCACACTTGGAATTACTTTTGTAGTAGTATAAAACTGTACCTAATTGTAACTAACTTGATACTTGTAATCATGCATCTCATTAATAACACTTGCCAATGTAAAATACTGACACTCAGACTTTTCGCTAGACCTGTGACTAAATGAATATTTTTTGTAAATCACAGTCTGCATTAGTACGTTTTACAGTGTTTGCAAGCAGAGATACCCATGAGGACAAGTTTGCCAAGTTTTTGCTTGGCTGTTTAACTTGCCTCGTCACACACTGGCTCCACAATGCTTCTAGTATACAGAGCATGTCATTCCCTTTTCACTATGATCGGGGCACCCGAAAACATTTTGCGGTCAAGTGTCAAAACCACTTCATGTTTATTAAAGGATCTA